>MCFE01000445.1:0-73745 GCA_002104905.1 Basidiobolus meristosporus CBS 931.73 | reverse complement strand
TTGCTCAGGAGCTCTACTCTGACTCCCTCAAGTTTCATCCTGCACAGTTTGGCTTTGTTCCTGGCCTCTCCTTGGAATATGCAGTCATACTTAGCCAAGATCACTCTCTCCAGTGCAAGTATCCCTCTGTTCTGTTTGATATTACCAAGGCCTTTGATTCAGTTGACAGAAATCTGCTTTGGTCCAAGTTGCAATGCTTCTCCGGTACCTCTCTCACCCTCCTTGTCAGGTCTCTGTTTCTGGATCCACAAGCAAGAATTCTGCACCCAAGTGAGCAATCAGCTGTGTTCTCAGTTCCTAATGGAGTGGTTCAAGGCTCTGTGCTTGGTCCTATACTGTTTGCCATCTTCCTGAATGATTTCCCAAGACTCTCAGCTGACTGCCTGGTTACTCTCTTTGCTGATGACATCAGAATATCCTCCTCCAATGTGCAACAAGACTCCCAGACCATCCAGCAGTATCTGCTGAAGAATAATCTCCAGCTTTCCATTGCAAAGACAGTACCTTCGGGCTCTCCTATCAACTTGGAGAACTCCACTCTACCTGCTCAGGTTTCTGCTACATATCTTGGCTTTCCTTTCCTTCCTACAGGACTAGACTCTGGAGCACACCTGAAGAAGAGAATTATCCTGGCAAGACAGGCACTCCACAAGCTACTGGCTGTTACTCCTCCTACAACTTCAGCTCCCAGCTGCCTCCTACTACTCAAGCAGTTTGTCTTCCCTGTCCTGGAATTTGGCTTACCACTTCTCTCTCTTACTTCTAGAGACTGCACTAAGCTTGACAAGTTTGCAGTATGGTGCATTACCTCCTTGGTGCCTCATTTGCCTGAATGCCCCTACAGACATGCTATTCTTGGTGCTTTTGGGTTTATGCCCTACAAGATCAGACTTCTCTACCTTAGAACCAGATTATACCTCAGACTTCACAACTGCAACAACCCACTGATTAAGGCCTGGAAGAGAACACACCACACAACACCTGACTCCTGCTGGAGAACTATACTTGGAGATCCTGAAGTCAAGAAGTTTGCTCACTATATTCTGCAGTCAGAAAAACCCAAGCTGGCCTACCTGAAGTACTTGACAGACCTTTGGCAGCAATATCTGCAGCAGCACACTCCCTTTATGATGAATATTAATCCTTATCACATTCCCCTCATTAATGTTGTTCACAAGTCATTCTTACCTCTCTTGCTACCCCCCTTCCCACTGAACAGTGTCTTGAGCACTGAAGAACTATCATCACTTCTTATTAACTTACCTACAAATTCCCCTCAGCTACACATTCTTGTATCAAAGCTACAACAGTAGCACTGGCTTCTTTGTTTCAACTGAAATAAAGATTTCACCTGTTGGTGACTGTCTCCCCCCTAAGGAGCACTTTACAAAGTTCCTCCGACAAAACCATCTGGTCGCTGTAAACACTCAGCAAGCTCAACGTTGTGTTGACTGGGTAACAGCTACTCCAGCTGCCTTACAGTACATCCACCAGGTTACAAGCATTCCAGAGGATATCAGCTGTGGTTCACTAGAGAAATCTGATCACAAGCCAATACATATTATCATTTCTGCCAGAAAAACCCTACCAATTGGCACCCTTCTTCAGCCATTTACAATCCTGCCAGCCAAAGCTTCAGTATCACAGACACAGGACTTTGCCAACTACCTATCCTTGCTTACAGAATATGCATTTCCCAGCTTACCTGCATGGATTTGTGATGATGTAAATGCATTATGGCTATTTTACCAGCATTTCATCATAATCACTGGCTGTCTGGCCCTGCCCACCAAGTCCTACCAAAAGCCATCTGCAAACCAACTTAAATGGAAATCCATCATTTCTGCCTTAAATTCCAGCTACCTATGTTTCCCTAACCCAAAAACACAGAACCTCCTGGAAAGCGCAATCTCCTACTCCAAGTCACTACAGATCACTGAGCATACTAGATTATGGGCTCATATCATGGATACCTTGCCCCTAGTAAATATGAATGCCACCACAAGGTCCATATCAAGAGTATACAAAGCCATGAGACCCCAAGCAAGGAGTATACCACACCAGACAAACTGGCCCCTATATTCTTTGATTCATCTGTGCATCCCACTCCTCCTTTCTACCATACTGGTAACATATCCAGCAGTCCAACATCTCCAATTTTGATTTCAGCAAAGCTTCTGGAGAAAATTTTAAAGAAGCTTCCTGCAAATACGGCACCTGGACATGACTTGATTACCTACAATCTACTCCGGGTGTGCTACTCCAAAATGAGTCACTTACTTCTCCCATTCTACTCTATCTGTGCCCAACAATTGACTACCCCAAAGGCCTGGTCACAGGCAAATGTAATACCCTTATACAAAGGGAAGGGGAAACACTCACTCCCAGGTTCTTACCGGCCAGTTTCACTCCTGCCAACCTGCCGGAAAATCTTTGAGCTTATAATTGCAAGATCCTTGCAATCTCAACTATATCTATTCCATCCTTCTCAGTTTGGCTTCTTGCCCAAACTCTCCTTGGATATGGCTGTAGTGCTAAGCCATGATCATTCACTTCAATTCTCATTGCCAACCATTCTGTTTGACATTACTAAAGCCTTTGACTCTGTGGACAGAGCTCTGCTTTGGAGAAAGCTATTAGCAGTTACCACACTACCAATGACCCTTCTTGTACGTTCTCTATTTTGTGAGAACTCAGCCAAAATTTTGCATCCAAGTTGCACATCAGAGACTTATGAGGTTCCAAATGGAGTAGTCCAATGATCTGTACTAGGTCCCTTACTATTTGTGATATTCCTACACAACTTTCCTTTATTTCCAAAAGGCCCCTCACCAGACTCTCCCTATCCACTACTAACTCTCTATGCGGATGATATCAAGATTGCTACCCCTAATCCCATAGCAGACACTGCCATCATTGAGAAGTACTTGGCTGCCAACAACCTCTCACTCTCAATTTCCAAGACAGTCCCAATTGGGTGCACTACAACTATACAGAACACTAGCATTCTGCCACAACAAACTGCAATGTATCTAGGTCTGCCATTTTGTCAACATGGGATTGACTCAAAGCTCCACCTGAACAATAGGATCCGTCTTGCCCAACAGGCTCTCAAAAAGCTTCTAGTAGTAGTCACTCCAGACACTCCAATTCAAAAGATCCCTATACTTCTGAAGCAGCATGTACTGCCAGTACTTGAATTTGGTCTCCACATTATACCCCTAACCTCCAGAGAGCTTCACCGCCTGGATAAATTTCTCCATCAGTGTATCAGATCCTTGGTACCTTATCTTCCAGTATCTCCCTATATCCATGCAACTAATGGAGCCTTTGGGTTCTACCCATACCAAATCCGAATGATCTATCTCCGTGCTTCCTTCCTAGTCAAACTTCAGAAATCACATAACCCCTCCATCAAACAATGGCTTCAAACTAACTCCTCCCTAAAATCTTCTTGCTGGCACAACCTGGTTGGCTCTGCTGTAGTAACAGAGCTTGCTTCAAAACTTCAAAAAGCTGAGAAACCAAGACTACTGGCTCAGGACCATCTAAGATCTATGTGGCAGAGCTACTTACAAGTCCACACACCTTTCCTACTACACCTAATCCCAGGCTGGGTTCCAGTCTTGGATTATATTGATCAGAAACATCTACAATTTGTACTTCCCCCAAAACCCCTGAATTTTATATTTACCCCTGATGAGCTTTACTTTATTGAAACAAACATTAGAGATGAAACAAAACATAAATTAGATTACTTATTAGAGAGGTTCTAGACCTCTTAATTGGCTTCTTTATTTGTACTTAGATTAGTTCTTAACTCAAACAAAGATTTCACCAACTTGGTGACTTTCCCTCCCCTAAGCTTCTGAAGACTAGTACCAAGGCCATGTCTGCACTTCTGCTTCCACTGTTTCAACAATGCTCAGCCCAGCTTTCTACTCCTGAGGAATGGTCCTTTGCAAATGTTCTGCCACTGTACAAGGGTAAAGGAAAGCACCTGGATCCTAGCTCCTACAGGCCAATATCTCTGCTGCCCACCTGCAGAAAGGTGTTTGAGCTTCTGCTTGCTCAGGAGCTCTACTCTGACTCCCTCAAGTTTCATCCTGCACAGTTTGGCTTTGTTCCTGGCCTCTCCTTGGAATATGCAGTCATACTTAGCCAAGATCACTCTCTCCAGTGCAAGTATCCCTCTGTTCTGTTTGATATTACCAAGGCCTTTGATTCAGTTGACAGAAATCTGCTTTGGTCCAAGTTGCAATGCTTCCCCAGTATCTCTCTCACCCTCCTTGTCAGGTCTCTGTTTCTGGATCCACAGGCAAGAATTCTGAACCCAAGTGAGCAATCAGCTGTGTTCTCAGTTCCTAATGGAGTGGTACAAGGCTCTGTGCTTGGTCCTATACTGTTTGCCATCTTCCTGAATGATTTCCCAAGACTCTCAGCTGACTGCCTGGTTACTCTCTTTGCTGATGACATCAGAATATCCTCCTCCAATGTGCAACAAGACCCCCAGACCATCCACCAGTATCTGCAGAAGAATAATCTCCAGCTTTCCACTGCAAAGACAGTACCTTTGGGCTCTCCCATCAACTTGGAGAACTCCACTCTACCTGCTCAGGCTTCTGCTACATATCTTGGCTTTCCTTTCCTTCCTACAGGACTAGACTCTGGAGCACACCTGAAGAAGAGAATTATCCTGGCAAGACAGGCACTCCACAAGCTACTGGCTGTTACTCCTCCTACAACTTCAGCTCCCAGCTGCCTCCTTCTACTCAAGCAGTTTGTCTTCCCTGTCCTGGAATTTGGCTTACCACTTCTCTCTCTTACTTCTAGAGACTGCACTAAGCTTGACAAGTTTGCAGTATGGTGCATTACCTCCTTGGTGCCTCATTTGCCTGAATGCCCCTACAGACATGCTATTCTTGGTGCTTTTAGGTTTATGCCCTATAAGATCAGACTTCTCTACCTTAGAACCAGATTATACCTCAGACTTCACAACTGCAACAACCCACTGATTAAGGCCTGGAAGAGAACACACCACACAACACCTGGCTCCTGCTGGAGAACTATACTTGGAGATCCTGAAGTCAAGAAGTTTGCTCACTACATTCTGCAGTCAGAAAAACCCAAGCTAGCCTACCTGAGGTACTTGACAGACCTTTGGCAGCAATATCTGCAGCAGCACACTCCCTTTATGATGAATATCAATCCTTATCACATTCCCCTCATTAATGTTGTTCACAAGTCATTCTTACCTCTCTTGCTACCCCCCTTCCCACTCAACAGTGTCTTGAGCACTGAAGAACTATCATCACTTCTTATTAACTTACCTGCAAATTCCCCTCAGCTACACACTCTTGTATCAAAGCTACAACAGTAGCTCTGGCTTCTTTGTTTCAACTGAAATAAAGATTTCACCTGTTGGTGACTGTCTCCCCCCCCCCTAACCCTACGATTAACTTGGCTTCTTTAGATACTTGTCATAAGTAAATAAAGATTTCACCACTTGGTGACTTTCCTCCCCCCTAACCCTGATTGATAACTCCCGCTAGACACAAGTAAATGTAGCAAGTGGGTATCCTAAAACCTGTTGGGGTATGGTTACCGCGCACTATGAAAGTGCGTTAGGGATTCATACAAAACTAGCATGATGAAAAATAAAAGCATTTCAGTATTGCGTGGCTGATGATTGATGGCTCCCACTAGACACAAGTAGACGTAGCTAGTGGATATCCTTAAAAACCTGTTGGGGTATGGCTACTGCATACTTTCAAAGTGCGTAAGGAACTCATGTAAAACTATCATGATGAAAAATAAAAGCACTTTTGTACCACGTGGCTAAGTTTTACAATTCCCGCGGGATACATGTGCGCATAGAACATAAGTAGTAGATGCGATGGTGTCAAATAAAGTGTCTATTATAGCCATAATATATATTGAGCTTTGGGATACACTTTATATTTGGTAAAAGCAATTGGGTTACAGAAAATTTGTATTGGCCATGAATTTTTTGATCATATAAGGGCCGCGCAATTTATGGTGCCCAAAGCTTATCAAAATATGGGATTGTGGTCAGATTGGGATGAATCCCATTAATTTTTAGATATACATTAAAAATAACAATTTATTAGTTAAATAGTCATCAAGACTTATACATAGCATATGGACAGTATAGGGAGACAAACATTGGCCCAGACATGCCCACTATATGAGCAGACAATGTGCCAATTGTAGGGTAAAAATATTTATGGTTAGGGTGATAAGGGTTAGGAGGAGGAATTCTAACCCTAAGGGACCAGAACCAAGAATGAGAGAAAAGTAATCCAACGGGTATTTAAAGAGTATGGGAGCAGTATGGGGGATTGCATCCACCAAACCCCCTGCTTTTTTATTCTCTAGGGGGCTGTGTCCCCCAGACCCCCTGCTCTTCTAACCTTTTCCTAGCCCTTATTATAACACCTACACCCTAACATCAATAAAAATTCCCAGTCAATGTTTGAGGATGATTTTTGCAACATAATGATGGGATACATGGCAATTGATGGAGAATTAATCATAATGCATGGAAAATCAGATAAATAAAGCTGATCGCACTAAATCAAATCAAATCAACTCAGTGCAATCCTCCCAATCTTAATATGACTTACTCATCTGAATGGTCTTTTCTCATCAATCCCATCTCTACCACTGGATTTCCTTTTGACACACTAGAGGAGATCTATACCAAGTACTGTGGTCCATCTACCCCAATCTACTCAAGGAGATCCCTTGTTAAGCTTCTCTGCTATTACCAGAACTATTGCCCTACAAGGTTTCATCCCACCATCCATGGCAACAAATGTCCTAGAAGCTTTCATTCTCTGCTGACAGCAATGGAGAACCACCTTGCAGAGGGTATGAATGACTTGGAGCAAGCTTGGAGTACTAGGTTTAGAAGCTCCAATAGACTTCCATATCCCAGAGTGTTCAGCAACAGGTTCCATATAAGGAGTATTTTGGATACCTTCCCAGGCAGGATTAACAGACTTTCTAGAGGGCAGAGGCACTTTTATTCTGGCAAGTACAAGGCACACTCTGTGAAGTTTCAAGCCCTGTCTGACATTGAGGGAAACATCATCTGGTTTAGTGGGCCATTTGCTGGAAGTAGGCATGACAAAGCACTCTGGGTAGAGAATCATCCAGAATTCAGTAGAGGGGAGAAATGCATGGCAGACTTAGCTTATATAGGAGAGGATTGTCAGAGATTAGGATGTATTACAGCTTATAGGAAGCCAAGGAATGGTGTGCTTAGCAGGAAGCAGAAGCTCTACAATGAAATATTTAATCATTTCAGAGTGAGGGTAGAGCATACATTTGGATATCTGAAGAGATTCAGCATATTGGCAGGTAAATACAGAGGAAAGTCATATATAGGAGAAAACAGCAGAATAGGTAAAATAGTTAAGATACTTATCAATGCACAGTATACTCATACAAGAAGACATCCACTGGGAGAAATGTGTCTGGAGCATTATGAAGGGTAAATAAAGCAAGAAAAGCACTACTCTGAGCAACATAAGTAAAATTGAGTAAAATTACCAGTAACTATAACCTACCACTGGCATGATGGTAGAAATTATAGTGCCAGATGGTACCAGATTGATCTGGCACTGTAAACAGGCTGGCACTATGTGGCACTATCCAATGGAACAAGTCTAATCACTTGGAAAGGCTTAGTAGATCAGTTGAGTATGTAATGACCACATGAAAATTAATCAGGTGTGACAGCTAAAAATTGGTTCTGAGAAGGGATAAAATAAACTATAACTGGGATTAGTTATGTTTGGGTCAGTGAAAATCCGTTAGGGTATTGGATTTTCTAATGGAGTGAAATTGGCCAAGTTCTAAATGTTGATGCACAACAGTGCTGGCTTTGTTTCAGCTGAAATAAAGATTTCACCTGTTGTGGCTTTCTATCCCCCTAACCACTGCAATAACCCACTGATCAAGTCCTGGAAGAAAACTCATCACACTACACCTGGCTCCTGCCGGAGAACTATACTTGGAGATTTTGGATGTCAAGAGGTTTGCTTAATATATCATTGAGTCAGAAAAGCCCCAGTGGGTCAATCTGAAATACTTGACAGACCTTTGGTAGCAATATTTGCAGCAGCACACTTCCTTCATGATGGGTATCAATCTATATCATGTACCCCTTATTAATGTTGTTGACAAGTAATTCTCACCCCTCTTGCTACCCACCTTGCCATTGAACAGTGTCTTGAGCACTAAGAAGCTAGCATTTATACTTATTCACTTACCAGCCACTTCACCTCAGCTGCACACTCTTCAATCAAAGCTACCACAGTAGCATTGGCTTCTTTGTTTCAACTATAATTAGGATTTCACCAGTTGGTGGTTGTCCCCCCCCCCTAACTGTGATTAATGTGGCTACAGATCTTTAATCTTGAAATGGCTATTTTGGGTTTTTAGCTTACATTCCCAACATTCAGATATATTTATCAATTTAAAGCAGGTCAGATTGAAATGCAGATTTTGATTCAGACAGAGTGGTACAATTGTTGTAAAAATTCGGAATTCCACCTAAATATTCACCTAACTTAGTCACTTAGATCATTACCCTCAAATCCTAGAGAATACTGACCAAATTCCTTGTTGGGATTTACTTAGAATATTTACCCAGAACATGAAAATTTGATAAGTTGTCCAAACAGCCCCAAAATTTGCACACATGTTCTTGGGACCTTCCTTAACCTATTATACGTGTTTGTAATGCCAAGACAAGGTAAAAGTATAAATACTACTTTTACATTCAATAAATCATTAAGTGAAAACCACATAATCTACTTGTTCTCCCAATCACTTCCAATATCTCCAAGACTCTTACAACAATTTCCTACAATGTATCAGTCCAGAAGAGTGTATTGTAAAGGGAGACAAGCATTTTGCTCCACAAGGTAGGTCAAGTAGTAGAACACCTATTCTCAACTGGTATGCCACTGAATCTGTCACTCGTGCTTTATCATATTGTGCTTAACCTATGGACAACTTTCTGCCAATGTACAGAATGTCCTTGCAGTTGTGGATTAAATAGCCAACAATTGTTCAACATCAGCGAATATAGTTGGTGGTTGAAATACTTGCCTTGAACAAATGCTCCAATCGTCATAGTAATGTTAATCTGATCAACCAAACTAATGTATACGCCAGTATACTTTTCTCACTAGATTTCAATCGCATACACTTCCCCTACCAGTCATCCATGCAATTTTCCCTGATATGCGCCCAGGTGCTATCAAACTATGCCTAAACTCATCGACCGTTCTCCCACAAATGACACCCATTTTTGTAGCATTATCGATGAATAGGATGGCATATGTTTATTCAAGGACATTCATTTCTTCACCAGATTCATTTTGAGCAGTAACAAGGCGTTTGTTGAAAATTTTGCACATGTGAACTAAGATCGATGAGGTCATGATTCTCCTGGAGGACGGTTCTCAATTCTTACTCCTAGAAGGCTGACCTATTGAAGTTGGAGGGGATTCTTGGCCAGGAACTCCTCAAAAGTGAGGACCTTGCCCCTTGCATGCTCTGCAGCCCACTTGACCTGCTCCTCTGTCTGAGGTCCATAATATCCAAACTCCTCGATGTACGACAACATGTCTACAAAATAGTCCTTGAAAATCGGTGGTAAGAAGCCCTTGAATGTTTCTTTAGGCAATTGTTGGTAGTTGACTTGCTTTCCCGTTGCGTGACTAAGCGCGTCAGCAATTTGCTCATATGTATACAGCTTGGTGGAGGCTGAGAACACTTTACCCTCGTACTTGTCGGGCTCAGCTAAGATAGCTCCCACGTACTTGCCCGTATCTGAAGCTATCTCAATCAGGGGCACCAGAGAGTCCTTAGATGCTATACTAGACAATGCATAGCTGCCATCACCTACAGGGCGAGGGGCCATCGCAGTGACATAATTTTGCATGAATGATCCCGGGGCAAAGAAGGCAGATTTGATGGGCAGGGTACGAATGTACTGTTCAATATCATACTTGACATCGAAATGGCCCAGGTATTTGTACTTGCCATGAGTCAAGGCTGTGGCATGTGGCAAAGTGCTATAGATCAGGTATTGAGCTCCGGCTTGAACTGCTGCGTCACCAATCCACTTTCCTTGAGTCAGTTCGCGATCACGGAGTTTATCATCATAGACGGTCAAAGTGACGGAGAAGACAGTGTGAGCACCTTGGAGTGCATTTTGGACAGCTGCGCTATCATCCACATCGGCTTCGACTACCTGAGCACCCTTAGAAACGAGAGCTTGTGCAGCTGGCTTGGAGGCGTCACGAGTAATGGCCCGGACTTTGAACTGGCGAGAGAGATCTGGGTCGTTGAGTACGTAGTCAACCACAGAGCCACCTTGCTGGCCGGTGGCTCCAAAGACGACGAGGATCTTTTGTGGCATGATTGGAATGCAGTTACTGTGAGTGTAAGGAGTGGGGTAGAGCGGGTTTGAGATATATGTACGAGGGATAGCCAACTGCGGAAGTGTAGTCGAAAAAACCACAAGTTACTGTGGAAAATAAGCAAACATGGCAAGCTTTGACAACGCCGAGATAGAAGGAGACTGGCACATTTGATTTCGCCATCGATGAGCTGTCTCATGCCCTGTGCAATTCGGCCAATTAAAAGAGCCTAACCCAGCAATGACGTTTGATGCGACTGCTACTCTGAATTTCTGCGAGCCCGAGCTTTCGGCAATACTTCGACACTCCAATCCTGATATTTTAGGCTGTGGTATGAAAAATTCCGACCGCATAACCCAAGTGGATTTTTGGTTTACTCTGTAGACATTCTAGCTAGTTAAGTGCATTTATGCATAAGATCCGGGGCTCACATAGGCCCAAATATTTCGTTGTTTTTATGAAATGATATATTCAATGGTATAATATTGACAGTATGCTTACTTTTACTCTAAGGATATGATCATAATCATTTTTTAATGGTCATGGTCCAAATTAGTGCAATTGGCTGGTATCGCACCTAAATTATGCAATTATGCATACAACGCAAGTTACACTTGGTCAATTACCAGAATCTCGAATATTGTCTTGGGAATCCAAGTCACCCTAGTGTTGTACGAACTTTGTAGAGGTAATGATAAAAACGGTTTGAGGATTGTCCCATGCTGCTGTATGCGAAGCTCCACGAAATGTTGCAAGCCAATGAAGTCCATAGATATTAATGTCAGGGCAAAGAATATTATATCCAACCATATGAATATAGGTGCCAAACATATTATTTGAAGCAAAACCATGTCACATCAACGCTACGCTTGAGCTTAATTAGCTAGAGTAAGTAGCACCCAGATCTTTGAGTGTTCCGAATCATACTGCGCTCACACAGATATATGAAAAATAACAAAAATATTACTCTGGCTTAGAGTAGTATATAAAGCCTGATGGTCTATTTTGAATTAAACCTGTGACTGTAAAAGCTGCCCAGATAAACCAGGCTTGCGCCGATCCGTTTGCTGCTTTGCCAAACCCACAAACAGCAACCAAGTACCCATACTCGACCATTAACGGTCCAGCAATCCCATATACGACAAGGGCCCCCAAAAGGAACGACACCAAAGTGTGTGGCGGGGTCATTAGTCCCGCACCAAAGAAAGCAAAGTTTGGCTCTGACTGTTACTTCCAGACTCAATCAGCATTCATCATACGAGTACCGCCGAATGCAGTACCTAGTCAAAAGATTATGTGTATCCTGTCCAAAATATATACCCAATAGGCAAGCAGCACCACAACAAACGAAAGCACAAATCCGCCCGCCATTATCTTGGCCTTCACCACACAGCCAAGCAAAGAGCCAATGATAGCCTAGCGCCTTGATGAGTGGTGAGAATTAGTTGGGAAATGAGGACGGAACGGAAAAGGAAATATACCATGTGAATTCACTTTGTTCAGTCAGGAGTATATGGCGGCTCCGCGAGACTTCGGCGTCGGGTTTCCCACCATTCATTGCTACTAGATGTTCAACAGCAACCGAGTATTGTGCTTGGCTGGTAATTTATAGTGCTTGCTAGACCTTTCAACTTGTATTTGACACCACCCCCAGTTAAATGCCATTGGTCGTATCTCCCATCCAATGGTGCTGACCGCGTGTACCACATCAGTTAGATCTCACATTACTATCATTATTCAACTTATCGCTTCCACCACTGTTTCTAGGAAATCGGGCCTAAGGTTTGGCCAATCGACATCGCTCGATATATTTAATCTATTAGCAATATATGAATACGGGTACAGATGCTACCAGCAGTTTTTATTCCACTCGAGGCAGGTGCTTTTCTAAATGTACAGTTCCTAATTGATTCTTAGTGTCTAAAGTAACCTTGTAGCCCTTGGCCAACCAATATTCTAGGGAGCCGGGGATGGTGATTTGTGTATGTAGATACAGGGTATTGACGCCGGATTCCCTTGCGTAAGCCTCTACATCCTTCAGCAACTGAGACCCAACCCCTTTGTTTCGCTGAGACCTGGAAACAAAATGCCGCACAACCATCGACGTTGTTCTGTCGTCGTATAGGTGGTTAACCTCAGGGAAGCTGTTGGGATATTTGCGGATGGCGATGGTTCCAGCAATACTGCCATCGCCATTCCAACCCACCAAGAAATAGCTTCTGGGGTCTTGTAAGTAAACTCTCTCTAGGTTGGCTATATCTGAGTGCCAAGCGGGATTGAACTGATAGCCAAAGTCCTCTTCGATTACTTTGAAGAGAAATGCTTTGACGCTTGGAACATCTTCTTGCTTCAGTGGGAGTATCTCCATCACACACACACACACGATGGAGTGAGCTCGTGTGAAATGATCCCTTATATATATGATGGATCAGCTCTGGGGTCCTGGTTAGATGTTCTCTCGTAATCATCGAATCTTAGGGTCAGTTGACCCATCGTTGCTCCAACTCTTTCATCAATGTGCCACAGTATTTGGAGGTTGTGATTAAGTTGGGAATCGCCATTCTATTTGCTACCCCGTATTTCCCTCACAATACAGGAAATCCGAATCAAGGCGATTCGGTTTGAAGTGTTTCCCGGCATGAGTTGTATGGCCATGTATCGACTACCGTAGGTTCCTAAGTAGTAATCCACCTGTAGCGTAGCGCTGACGCTGTGTTGCTTGTAAAGAGATCCTAGAAACCTGTTTTTGTTACACATTGTGCAATATTAGAATACATCGATATCGCATGGAATCTAACTCAACCCCCAGTTCAACCAATCTTGTTGCCCATCAATTTCTTCCTAGGCTTGAAGTGAGCAACTCGACTGCATCCTATGTGTAGCTGCTTCCAGAGTGCTACAAACCGTATCAGCTAGTGCATCTGGAAGCATGTATTCTACACCATACCCCCATATTCTGATTATGCTTAATAATACTTGGATTGAGTTAGGGGACAGCCTGAGTATTACATACTATATCAGGGAAGTGGTCGGTAGGAATTTGTCAATGGTGCACCATGTTAGCCCAGGGAGCCCCCGTTACAAATGAGATTGGTACTAAACTATTCATTTATAACGGATTAGGGCTTCACTCTGTTTTTGAACTCAATCCTGGTCCCATAATGTGCTTCAGTTGACATCTGAATAATGGCTTTGCAGTACCGGGTGCCCAAACGGGGAATATCGAAGTTTCCCAAAATCCTCCAAATACGCCCGCAACACTGATCTTTTTCAACACGTTTGCATTGCTAGTACTCGAAAATTCCATAAAATGCACAGGTACATTATTGATGTTTGCCTTACTAACTAGTGAATATTACTGCAACATTTTTAGGAGTGTTAGAAGCGGTGTGGACTACTAGAAAATCGGTATGAGGTTCATTTACTGATTTATCCAGTACAAATACAAGCAAAGGTACGCTATGGAAATCTCGAAGTTGGAATTCATTGGATTTTTAGCTGGTATTCAGTTGGTGTGGATTCAGCTGGTGTTTCTGCTTCAAATTTTCAGTTGCAATTTTTGGTGGAAGTAAAGAGCAGCTGATTACTAAATTTGGTGTGAATGCTAGTTGGCCTAGTCTCCCCCTGAAAAGGATGTGTGCTTATCTACCATGAAGCTAATACCTGAAATATTGAGAGTTGTCAGCTGGATCATGTACAAGTATTAATACATTGTTACATTCAATCAATCATCTAGTAAAAACTACATAATACCATGTTCTCCCAACTGCTACTAAAGTAGTACTTATACTTTTCCATGGCCTTGGCAAACAAACACATTGGATATGCTTAAGAAGGTCACAAGAACATGTGTGCAAAGTTTGAGGCTGGTTGGACAACTTGGAATATTTTCATGTTCTATGTACCTGATGTTTTGGTGAAAATTTTCCAAGTAAATTCCAACAGGGAATTTAGTCAGTATTCTTCAGGACTTGTAGGTAATGATCTAAGTGTCTAAGTCAGGTGAATATTTAGGTTGAAATATAAATCTTTACAATAGATATTGGTATATTAGTAGAATTGGTGTGAACCAATATAGCTACCTAGGCCATGCTGAAGTACAAATAGAACTCTTACACTTGACTCATACTTGGCAAGATTTAGAATATCTACCTATTCTCCCAGTCACTTCCAATGTCTCAGAAGCTCTTATGGCACTGGGCACCTAACATCTTAGAAAACACATCAAATGGTCACTTAAAAGGAATGCAGACCAGAAGTACAAGTGCCTGTTGGTTACAATCTAAAAGATTAAGTTAGTTTGGTGTAGTACCAAAGGCTTGCCCTATGAAAAATCACAAACTTGGAATTCATCTGATTTTCAGCCAGTATTCAGCTGGTGTACCAATGGTATTTTACTGGTATTCAGCTGGTGTTTTTGGTTCAAGTTTTAAATGAAAATTTTGATGGAAGTAACAGGCAGCTAATTACCAAATTTGGTGTGGAAACTGGTTGGCCTAGTCTCCTCCTGGAGAATACATTTGCTTGCCTGCCAATCAGCTAACAACAGAGATATTGAGAGTTGTCAATTTTGAGAAGCTTGGAATTCAGCTGATTTTGTGAAGGTATTTGGCTGGCATTTTCTTAATTTTTTTTCTTAGTGTTGTAGTAGAGAGAACCTCTGATATCTGCCTGAAATATATTTATAATCAAGTGTAATATATATGCTTGCAATCTACTTGTACTCTGTTCAAGAATAGGACAAAGCTATGAAGACAAAAGGACCACCATGTAATGCTGCAAGAGTCTTGGAGATATTGGAAGTGACTGGGAGGACAAGTAGATTATGTGGTTTTCACTTAATGATTATTGAATGTAAAAGTAGTATTTTATATTAACATGATTGAAGCAAAGCAAAAATGTAGAATATGCTTAGAAAGGTCCCAACAACATGTGTACAAAGTTTGGGGCTGTTTGGACATCTTAGAATACTTTCACCATAATATTAGGTACCCAGGTCATGAAATTTCACCAAGTAAATCCCAGCAAGAAATTTAATCAGTATTCTCCAAGATTTGCAGGTAATGATATAAGTGATCAAGTAGAGTCAATATTTAGGTGAAATTACAAGTTTTTATAACATATAGCACATATTGCATTATTCTATAAACAATTTCTGACAACTCAAGAAAACAGTCTACTATAGCACATTGGGCTTTGAAAGTTAAGCACATGGTAGTTGATGAGCACTTCCAAAATTTCCACTCATGCTCTTGAGACCATCCTAGACATGTAGTGTACCCAGTATATGAGATATCTCAAAGTTGTCCAAACAGTCCCAAACTTTGCACATATGTTATTTGGGACCTTTTTGAGCATATTCTTTAATTTTTTATGGCCAAGACTATGGAGAAGTAAATATACCACTTTTACACCCAATGAAATATTAGGTGAGTGCCAAACAATCTAGCAATCACCTTTGATATTTCACATTCCTCACAGCACTATTTAGATGCAAATAGTAAAATTGATTAGAGATGCTGTTGTAAGAGTCTTGGAGATATTGGAAGTGATGGGAGAACAAGTAGATCATGTGGTTTTCACTTAATGATTTATTGAATGTAAAAGTGGTATTTATACTTTTGCCTGATCTTGGCATTACAAACATGTAGAATAGGCTAAGGAAGGTCCCAAGAACATGTGTGCAAAGTTTGGGGCTGTTTGGACAACTTTGAGAATTATCATGTTCTGGGTACCTGGTATTTTGGTGAAAATATTCTAAGCAAATCCCAACAAGGAATTTGGTCAGTATTCTCTAGGATTTGAAGGTAATGATCTAAGTGACTAAGTTAGGTAAATATTTAGGTGGAACTACAAATTTTTACAACACCCCCACTCAGCTAAATGTTCATACTGACTAGTCCTAATTTTGACCTAAGATATTCAAACTTGTCTCTAGCTAATGGTTTGGTAAATATGTCTGCAATCATTTCATCTGTAGGACAGTAAACTAAGCTAACTAAGTTATTCTCTATAGCTTCACATATGAAATGATGTCTAATATCTATGTGCTTGGTTCTAGCATGAAAAGTTGGATTTCTACCTAATTGTATACATCCTTGATTATCTTGAAATAAAGTAATAGGCGTTTTTTGACATAGGCCTCAATCTGTAAACAGCTTTCTTAACCACATTGCTTCTTTTGTAGCTTCACAGGCTGCCATATACTCTGCCTCTGTGGTGGAAAGTGCTACAGTTGGTTGCTTTCTTGAATTCCATGAAATTACTCCTTTACAGTAAAGAAAGGTGTATCCTGTGGTGGATCTTCTGTCTTCTAAATTTTGTCCCCAATCTGCATCAGAGTATCCCACAAGATCTTGTTCTGAGTCCTTATAAGTGTATCTTAAGCAAATATCAGCAGTTCCTTTTAGGTATCTAAAAATCCGCTTAACTGCTGCAATATGATCAGATCTATAGTTCTGATTATGTTGGCTGACAACTCCCACTGAATATGAGATATCTGGACGTGTTCCAAGCATGATATACATCAGACTGCCAACCATAGATTGATAAGGAAAGTCAGGGCTTTCAGATGGCACCAAGCTCTCTTCATTTGGTTGAGTTTTGACCATGTTAAGGTTTGTCTCCATTGGGGTAGCTGCCGGTTTACAGTCTTCCATTTTGTACTTCTTTAGTATATCTTGAATATACTTGGATTGAGTTAGGGTGATAGTCTGGGTACTTCTGTCTATGGAGAACTTAATCCCTAAGTAGTAACCAAGTTTTTCTAGATTGGACATCTTGAACTCCTTAGATAGGCTGGATTTAGTCTCTTCCAATGTTTCTAGGTTATTGGTGGCTATAATAAGATCATCCACATATAGAGCTAATAGAACTGCACTTGCTCTATCTGGCTTATAGTATATACCATAGTCAGCATTACTTCTTATGAAACTCAAAGGTTCCAAATAAGAATCTATCTTGCAATTCCAGGCTCTTGGTGATAGTTTGAGACCATATAGTGACTTTTTAAGCTTGCAGACCAAATGGGGGTTATCTTGGTCAACAAACCCATCAGGCTGGTCCATATACACGTCCTCATCAAGTTCTCCATTCAAAAATGCAGCTTTTACATCCATTTAATGAATAAAAAACTTATATTTGGCTGCAATAGCCAATATTAATCTGATGGAATTAAACTTGGCTACCAGTGCAAAGGTCTCAGTATAGTCAAGTCCTTTTGTTTGAGAGTATCCTTTGGCTACAAGTCTTGCTTTGTATCTTTCAATTGTACCATCAGCCTTGTATTTTGTCTTGAAGACCCATCTGCACCCAATTGATTTTTGGTTGATTGGTAATTTGACTAAGTCCCAAGTTTGATTTTCCATCAGGGCCTGATATTCCTCAGTCATTGCAGATCTCCAAAACTTTGTCTGAGGGCTATTTAGGGCCTCTTTTACAGTCTGGGGTTCATCAATATGGACTGAATAGGCATAGGCTAAGTTTGTACCCTCATTGATATAGTAATTTGGGCTATTTCTTGTCTGATTGAATCTCCGGGCATTTGATACTGGAATGATCACTTCTGGGATGTTCCTGGGCACTGATTCTGGCTGAACCACGGTTGTAGAGTCCTCTGGAGTGAAAAAATGCTCATTGTTTTGCTCTGATTCAATCCTGACAATTGGTGGACTTGAGATCAAATTTTTGTCATCATCTGATGTCATTTTTTGTAAAAATTTTGAATTTTCATCAAATAACACATCCCTGGACTTGATCAGCTTCTTTGCTTTAGTATTGTAGAGTCTGTATGCCTTACTCTCATTGCAGTAGCCCAAAAATATGCATCTTACACTTTTGGGCTCAAATTTTGACTGATTTCCGGCCAGTTTTTTGGCATATACTGTACACCCAAATATTCTTAGATGTTCTGCACTTGGTCTGTATCCATACCATGCTTCAAATGGAGTAGAATCACAAAGTATTCTGTTGTAACTCCTATTTTTAAGATATACAGCAGTGGCAACTGATTTTGCCCAAAAATCATAGGATAATTTTTGATAATGGATCATAGATCTTGCCATATCAATTATTGATCTGTTAGCTTGTTCTGCTACTCCATTTTGCTGTGGGGAGTATGGTACAGTAGTCTCTTGCTTTATCCCATGAATTTTGCAGAAGTGGATGAAGAGTTTTGAGGTATATTCTCCACCATTATCAGAGCGTATTTTCTTGATTTTTTCACCAGTTTCTCTCTCCACCATGGCTTTAAACTCCCTGAACTTAGACAGAGCTTCTTCCTTTCTCTCCATGAAGTAGACCCATGTGTATCTTGTATAATCATCAATAAAAGTGATTAAATACTTCATCCCGCCTAAGGATAAATTTTGCATAGGTCCACACAGATCTGAGTGAATTAGATCTAATTTTTTCTTAGTTTTGATTAACCCAGAGCTCTTGAACGGTTGTCTGGCTTGTTTCCCATATATGCAGGCTTCACAGTGCTCCAAACTAGCTGGGGGATCAACTTTCACTCCAGAAATTAGCTGATCTTTGATCATTTTACGCAAATAATCAAAATTGATGTGTCCAAATCTCCTGTGCCAAAGCATTGGTGTTTCTTCATTTAAGTTACTTATATTGGCTTCCAAGTATGATGGAATATAAGTCAACTTGTATAGATTCTGATCTCTGATGCCCAAAGCAATATGAGCACCATTTTGATCAGTGATCCTGCATCCAGAATTGTCAAAGCTAAAACTGAGTCCTTCTGCTGCGGCCTTGCTTACAGAGAGTAGGTTCTTGGCTATTTCTAGTACATAAAGTACTTCTTTAAAGGTCAGTGTATGGCTTCCTTCACTGCTTCTTAGGTTTACTTGGATAGTTCCTTCTCCCACTGCATCAAGTGTTCTATCATCACCCATGAAAACCTTCTCAATTGGAATTTCTTGATATTGGGTAAAAGTTCTTTTTGGTGTGTAAAGTGTTGAGAAGCTCCAGAGTCAATATACCACGTCTGAGAATCCTTGTTTGTGCTCATATTTAGTGCAGATATGAATAGTCTATCTTCAGTTGTTGCAGCATTTCCATATTCAGGCTTCTTTTGCTGATAATCTCTCTTTTTATGACACCGGTCTGATGTGTGTCCTTTCCTTTTGCAGTAGTTGCAAAATAGGTTGCTGTTGCCTTTGTAGGGTCTTGGGTACCTCCTTTGTTGGTTATCATTGCTTATTAAAGCATTTTCTTCTTCCTTCTTATTGGTGCTTGATTTTCTTAATTCTTCATCCAGGAGCCTTCCATATACGTAATTTAAGGTCAAATCTTCAGTTCTGGACTCTAGGGCTGATACAAGGCCCTGAAACTTGTCTGTCAGGCTATTCAGGATGGTAACTATCACATCCTCATCAGTAGTTGGTACGCCCAAAGATTCCATCTCATCTACCAGCAGGGTAATTCTGTTAATTAGATTTTTCATTTCTTCTCCTGGCGGCATCTTTGTAGTAAAGAATTTTTGTCTCAGATACATTTTCTTGGCAGCTGAACATGACTGGTAGGTGTCTTCTAATGCCTTCCAGGCATTCTTTGCTGTTTTTGCTCTTGAGCATTGAATTAGCAATTTGTCCTTGACATTAAGGCAAATGCAGTTAAAGGCACTTTGTTCTTTCTTCTGGTACTTTAAA
Source organism: Basidiobolus meristosporus CBS 931.73 (assembly GCA_002104905.1). Taxonomy (NCBI): domain Eukaryota; kingdom Fungi; phylum Basidiobolomycota; class Basidiobolomycetes; order Basidiobolales; family Basidiobolaceae; genus Basidiobolus; species Basidiobolus meristosporus. The sequence goes on along the minus strand of MCFE01000445.1, from coordinate 53,623 downwards.
GCTTCCTCTCCCACATTTTTAGGAGGGCATTCTTCTCCCATGACAATATCCCAAAGGCCTCTTTCTTGTAGCAGCATCTTCATCTTCACCTTCCACACTTGGTAGTTAGATCCATCCAACTTTTCAGCAGAGGGAAAAATTCCAGTAATAGCAGTAGTATACACTGCAGAGAGTGACAGCTTGGGGCTCATAACCTGTTGTAAGAGTCTTGGAGATATTGGAAGTGATTTAGAGAACAAGTAGATTATGTGGTTTTCACTTAATGATTTATTGAATGTAAAAGTAGTACTTATACTTTTACCTGATCTTGGCATTACAAACATGTAGCATAGGCTGCGGAAGGTCCCAAGAACATGTGTGCAAAGTTTGGGGCTGTTTGGACAACTTTGAGAACTTTCATGTTCTGGGTAAATATTCTAAGTAAATCCCAACAAGGAATTTGGTCAGTATTCTCTAGGATTTGAAGGTAATGATCTAAGTGACTAAGTTAGGTGAATATTTAGGTGGAAATACAAATTTTTACAACAGATGCAACATATTGATTGAAGTAACTCTAAATCCCTTCATCCAGGACAAGTACTTGCTATAATTTAGATTAAAAAAGCATATTTAGCCTATCAGCAGGAACATGCAGACCAAGATAATCATCACTCTGGATGAGTGCTATATGCTATTGGTTTAAAATAATTTGACTAATATTCTTGAACTCAGCCAACAAGATGTTTATTGTAAGTGTGACATCTATATACGGATATATACAGGTGTTTCAAGTCATGTTAGATCGGTATTACTTTTGATGAACATGCGCTTGCATACCATGATATCGGGTGGATTTAAACAGTGCAACTGTAGTGTATAGTAATGGTTGCGGGTAACTGACATAAAACCAGTATCAAAAAGCCAAGAGTCTTAGATATCAACCAATTACCTGTAATCGACAATATTCTCAAAATCCTTGATTGGGAAATATAGAGTGTAGCCAACCAATAGTTGTAGAAACAGATCCATGTCATCTTACTTAATTGAGTGTAAGCACTACCCTCCCCCCCCCATCGTTTTATGTCTAAGAATGTGGTGAATATACATCAGTTTGCCGATTTATTAGTTCCAGCATGTGTTCTGAACATATATAGAGTCCAGCATTGCGTACGATTCAGTTCAGGATTACTGATGGTTGGCTGGCTTGGTTAAACAAGCAGGAATTCAAAGAAGATATATGGGGTCTCGATCGACGGTTCGCGCTTGCAGACTTGTAGTGCATAATACGTGACTGGGGTGTGCTTCACAAAGTGGCTGAATGAAGGTACATCCGGAATCGATAATCGATGCCTCAAGGTACTTCGAACGAGGCCACCAGTATACTCGCGTGAGGATCAGACTTATGCAAGTTCGAGTGACGCTGACTGAACCAGTGTGGTGCCTCTAAAATGGAACTGCTCAGTCTCTTAGATGGTTATCAACGGCAAGCGTCAGCACGGGCTACAGATTGACGCATATAAATGCAACCTCGATGGTGATGGCCAAGAGATACAGCTGCACAAAGGTAGAGTTCCATCCGTGTCGTATTAAAGCATAAAACTGCCCAGTGTACCGAGGGTGTCATAGCTGATTCTCAGGTACTAGCAGTACACCTGTACTTGACTCCATGAAAGCCTTCGATGCCTGTACACAGCGATTGGCCTTGATTGGATTGCCCTTTGGCGAACCCGAGCAATAAGCTACTTGGCTACAGTAAGAGAGTTGGCATACTACGAGGATCGATGTATACTTGCCGTCCACAATCGTGAACAGACCCCCTCCACCAGACCAGTTTATATAGAATGCACCAGCACTTTCGACCAAGACGGCCATCAGGCAGAGTGGAATACGGCACAGCCACAGCGCTGCTACGCAAGCATGTGGTGTGCGAGAAAGCGGATGGATCGCCTGTAACGGCACTTCCACTGTTGAGGGCAATGATAACGATGTAGAGGTCGGTGCCAACAGCGGAATGTGCAGAATGCATTTGCCTGATATGGGGATGGGGGTGGCTCTAATACTTGATACCTATCCCGCCATTCACTTGCTTACTGGTTCGCCAGTGATCATCAGCTCAAGATCAGTGGGGCTCACGTGAATGTCTCATTCCCAAGTGACCTCGCTACTGCTGGATCAGAAGTGCATCACCGGTTCTTCCCATGCCAAGGTGAGCAACACTAGGAACCATGATTGCTTGACATCAGATATGTTTGGAACAGAGCCAAAAACCCATATCGATGGAAATATCAGTGGCCCAAACCTCACCAGCCCGTGATCCTGCCAGACGTCCAGAGCGGCTACTGAGGTTCTGCGGAAGGCGAGCACGCTCTGGCTCTGATTCATCGCCTTGCCCAGGAGACCCCTTTCTTGGGGACGTTTAACGTAGGCACTAAATGTATGCAACAGGCGATTGCTACTCATGGCTGTTACCACTGGAAGCCCTGAGGTTATACTAATGCATACATGGTGTTTATTACAACACACTGCGTGATCCCATGTCTGGAATGCCCCTTGGATTGGGTGCGCCTTGATTGATGCATACGGCACTGGAACATGGAAACCAACCCGTCAACGGTGCCTCTCAGGATATCGATATTTTGACTCCTTAGGGAAACATCAACTCTGCGCTAATTACTGCTGAGCGCCTGCATGATTCCCGGTTTGTAATCAACGCAATGGTCAACAATGATCAATAAACGCATATCACACCCTAGCCGTCACCTGATGGCCAGGCTGTTTTGTGGTAACCAGGGTGGTTTGTTGGTGTTTTATGGTAACCAGATTGGTTTGTTGGTGTTTTTGAATCATGACATCGTCAACAAAGGGACCTCTGTGTACACGCTGCAACGGCTTGTGTCTTTCGACAATGAAAACAATCGAGTCCAAGGGAGAAACAATGCTTAGCATGCAGGCGGTGGAAAGGCAGGCCAAGAGTTTGTAGGAAATGAAGTTGGCATACCCCTTGATGGCCACCCATGTTATGGAATTGTTGGAATCAATACTTTGTCAATATTGATTCGGTGCGCATATTTGCATACATATCCGTAATACCACTTGACCAGTGTTACACATGGTGTTTCTATCGGAGGAATTCTCAAGAGCGCTTCACTCCAATGGCCGGCGATGAGCAGTATGTAATGGATCTTGTCATTGGGAAAAGGGGCTGCAAGAGCCATTGTTTGAACAGAGCCGAATGTTTTATTGCCCTTTCATATCGGTTTGTTGGTAAGCACGTGCTGCGGGGCTTTCATCCTGATTTTAAAAGATCCATGGCTGATTGAGGAATCCCTATCTGCCTCTTCATCATTTTTGAGATTGTACATTGTATAACCGATCCCTCCACTCACCACTTCACTCTCACTTCACCCTATCCCTAAATTTCCCTGTTATCCAGTTTTATTTTATATATCCCTCCATCGTACGCTTTTACTTATCCCACTGGTTGCGTGTTAAGTATCAACTTGTCTCACTATAAAATATCCTCTTAGCGTTTCCTTCCTCACAGGACTCTTTATTCGTAGCTACTCCCTAATCCCTTTATATCTATCCCTCATTGGATTACCCCCCTCCTTTATATTCTATTGCTGCCCAGTACGCCGTTGTATAATCTTATCTACTCTACTAATATATCTATTGCCACTCTAAACATTTGAGAACGCTTCTTTGGACGCTGTGGCTTACGAATGCAACCTCACACTAATCACATAGATGATGAGCACACTTCTGCGGAGCTATTACAGACACCCATCCGCCCAATCTTTCCAACCACTCCGCCCTCGACAAGCTTCCCTATTGAATTGTCGGAGGAGCTTGGTGCAATAGAAGCCCCCCCTCTACCTCGATCCTCGCCTCGATCTCTGCGAATGTTCGAAACCTTATCATTACCTGCTCGTACTCAAAGCTCTAAATACCCGCTCTCTGGCACCCCTACTCCTCCGGTACTGGAGCGTCATTATCTTGAGTATCTAAAATCTGTCTCAAAAGGCTCTCGTGATAAATCATTCAAAAAAGTATGCCTCTCTAACACAATTTGCTTGGCTCTTTGTCTGCACAGTGACTAATAGAACTCTCATTTCCTTTCGCTAGACACCCTGGCTATCTGACTTGGAAAAGCAGATTGCAACTGGGGTCGACGAGTCTCTTAGTAGTGGTCCTTCACGACGGCTAGAGCGCAAGACAATCCGTATACCAGAAGGACTGAAGCACACCGGAGATGGCAAAGCCAGCATACTTGCGGACTCTAATCAGCCAGCTCTTCCTTCTCCCTGTCTCTCCCCTACATTCTCTGCTGTTCGCAATCCTAGCTATTTCGATGATTACGAAATAGACGACAGCTCTTTCTTTGGGGAATCGGAAGTGAACGGAGTGCTGAGTGTTTTTGACAATCTTCCGCATACGCTGCAATCCTACTTGCTATTCCAGATGCTGAAACGATGCCCTACCTCTACCTTGCAATATGTCAGCTCACTAATCCTACCAACACTACGGAGAGATATCTTGGGAGATCTACCATTTGAAATCGCGCTCAAGATTGTCGGATTCTTAGATAGTCGCAGCTTGTGCCGTGCGGCGCAAGTAAGCCGCCGTTGGCGACATGTAGTTGACTCGGAACCAAGCACCTGGAAACGACTGATGGATAGAGACGGATACCATATGGACGAGGATGACCTCGGCACCCTATCGCAGAGCAATCAGCGCCATAGATTTGAAAGCATAAATTCATTTAAGAACGACTTTCAAAGTGACATCATGGATAGCCTCAGCTCTCCTGACCATCCTCAACATAGTCGTTTACTGTCTTCAAAAGCAGTTGATCGATTGGACTCGGCCAGTACGCAGAGCATAATTGAGCTTGGCCAGGAAGCCACAGGGGAAACGGTATCGCCACATGGACACAATGTCGAGGAGCCCGACTCTCTCTCTTCATACTTCTTTGACTCGGACCAGCGAACCAATTATGATGATTTCGAGATATCTCCTCTGATGTCAAGCTCAAGGCCCCAAAAATCCAACTCTGTAGCCTCATCTTCCACCGATTCCACGAGCTCTGGAGCCCCTACCCGCAAGACCTTACGAAGCTCTCGGTTACAACCTAGCCTCAGCCAGAGAACCCGTCTGTCGCAACGTAGCATTGGAGCCTGCAGCGAGGAATCGTGGCAACACAGCTACAAACATATCTACCGAAGACATCACCTACTTCACCAAAACTGGCTCCATGGCCGAGCTTCAACGTTCTCTTTCCCAGGACATGGAAGTCATGTTGTTACGTGCTTGCAGTTCGATTCCGATAAGATTGTGTCCGGGTCTGACGATCAATGTATAAATATCTATGACACAAAATCTGGCCAACTGAGAACACGGCTGATTGGTCACGATGGAGGAGTTTGGGCTCTTCAATATGTACAGAACACTTTGGTATCTGGCTCTACAGATCGTACAGTTCGAGTCTGGGACGTCGAAAAAGGGCTATGTACACACGTATTTCATGGCCACACAAGCACTGTCCGGTGCTTGCAAATCGTTGTCCCCACCAACGTGAATCCCGACCCCAATGGAGACCCTATCATGGAGCCACCATTTCCGGTCATTGTGACTGGCTCCAGGGACTCCACCCTTCGTGTTTGGAGGCTCCCCACACCCGAGTTCAATCCGGGCCATTCTTCATCAGCGAACTATCCCATCATCACCTCCTCTGCAAACAACCCATACCTATTACATACGCTCACTGGCCACACACACTCAGTGAGAGCCCTGGCTGGACATGGAAACTTAGTTGTCAGTGGAAGCTATGACTGTACGGTCAGAGTATGGAATCTCATGACTGGGGAGAATATATGGCGCTTGGTTGGGCACACTCAAAAAGTATATAGTGTAGTTTTGGACCGTGAACGAAATAGATGCATGAGTGGCAGTATGGACTTCAAAGTCCGCGTGTGGAGTCTAGAGAACGGCAGCTGCTTGCATGTACTGGAAGGTGATATTGATTTTACCGTTGCACTTGAATTTTCCCAATACTCACTCGCTGTGTTCATTCAGGTCATTCATCGCTGGTGGGCCTGCTAAATCTCACTCCCGATTACTTGGTGTCAGCCGCTGCGGACTCCACTTTGCGCATTTGGTCCCCTAACGACGGTACATGTCTTAACGTTTTGTCGGCACATACGGGCGCCATCACATGCTTCCAGCATGATGGAAATAAGGTTATCTCAGGCTCTGACGGTACCTTAAAAATGTGGGATATACGTACCGGAAGGTTGATCCGTGACCTGATACAAGGGTTAAGCGGAGTCTGGCAGGTTCAGTTTGATCACCGACGATGTGTTGCAGCGGTGCAAAGACAAGGCCAAACATGGTTTGAAGTTATGGACTTTGGGATACATGGCATTAGAAAGGAATAAATGATACACATTATATCCGCACTACTACACAACTCACCACTGCTAGCAATCACCAACCGTTGTTTATGTAAAGAACCCCCCCCCCTCCCCCTCGATCAGTCTTACCCACCCCTATGTAGCTCGTTTAGCGCACTTTCCTTTGTCATTCTTCGGCTATGCTACTGTCTAAATCCACTTTTTTTTTTGGAACAATAATCCCATTTGTAGAGTGTCCTAATTTTACCGGTCTTTCGAATTAAAAGAATGACTCTAAACAAGATCTGCGCAACTCTCCGATTGGGATCAGCTGCTTCAGCAATAGCCCCAGATGTATTCATATGAAAGCCATCTATGAATGTGAATATAACGGGATAAGTGCCAGTATGTAGTACAAGGTTAGCCCGAAAATGGTGCATCGGCATCCGCACCACCTACGCAATCTAGAAGGAAGGCTGCCGTGTTTGAGAGAGAAATTGAACGCCACCGTAAATCTAATGAATTCACTAGTCCTCGACCACCCCAGTACGTTCCCAAGTGCATCATTTAAAGCGTGTAAACGTCTGATGCTCAAGCTGTATATGTACCACGCTTGAAACGAAGTGAACGCGGCAGCCGGTATCGGTGGGTCACTGGGAAACCAGGGAAGTGGTGGAGCGTGAGCGAGAACGGATAAATTGGCTTGTCAAGCTGGTCCAATCGCATTTGGCATTGTGAGAAAGTCAAGGGAGCTTGGGAAATATTGGTGATCCATTCACTCATAGCCATGATTGCCCTGACACTAAGCCACTCAGGATCTCGAGGGCCATTTCATTCCAAAAAATTCCATGGAAATGGTCATTGCGGGCAATAGGATTCAAGGGTTAGATTCGTCGAGAAGGATGAGAGATATAAAAGGTTCCTCGAAAAACATGGGTGCCAATGAATGGGACGAAGCCCCAAGTTAGAAAATTATGAATTTTGAATGATTCGAGTAAGACAACATTTCCTTAATTCAGGCTTCAAGAATTCGCTATTTTCTCGATTTATCGTAACCTCCTCTGTGAGCAGACAGCACCTGTTTCCCTTGGCCATCACCGCCCCAGCTGAACACACCTCCAATATGAATATTCTACTATACTCGGGCGAGGGCACCTCACCCGCATCTCTTCAACAAACAGAATTCTGTCTAAAGAAACTCCTAGGCGACCATTACGCTGTCACGAAAGTTGATAAGAAGGTGTTACGCGATGAGCCCTGGGAAGACAAGACTGCTCTGGTCGTTATTCCTGGTGGAAGAGATCTACCTTATTGCCGTGATCTTGATGGGGTAGTGAATGATCGCATCAAGAAGTTTGTGAACGAAGGTGGAAACTACCTGGGCTTTTGTGCTGGCGGGTACTACGGCTCAGCCGAAGTGGAGTTTGAAAAAGGGACAAGCCTGGAAGTGCTAGGTGAGCGAGAGTTGAAATTCTACCCAGGCTGCTGCAGAGGATGTGTGTATCCTGGCTTCGTTTATGACAGTGAAGCAGGCGCCAAAGCTGCCTCCATAGAGCTCGACCCCGTATTTGCCTTCGGGAACAAAGAAATACCACGAAAGCTGAAGGTGTATTACAACGGTGGTGGTTATTTCGCTAAGCCGTACCAGCACCAGAATACCAAGGTGCTGGCGTGGTATGAAAAAATAGGAAACTCCGAACCAAAGCCAGCTATAGTCAAATGTCAGGTCGGAAAAGGAGCAGCGATTCTCACAGGAGTCCATCCAGAGTACTCGTCTGAAAGATTTAACCCCAAGCAATACGAAAAGCCTCAGCTGATAGATGAGCTTAGTGAGCATGAGACTGGTAGAGAGGCATTGATGCGTGCACTCTTTTCTCAAGTTGGTTTGACTCTGAACCAGTGTGGATTCGTCCTTCCTGATCCAACACCGATATACTTCTGTTCCACACCATCAAGTGCTATGGAACCTGTATCAAAGCGCTTCCAAGATTTATCTGACAAGGAGAATAAGTTTAAGGATATTGCAGACACCTTCAATTTCGTATTCAAAGACGACATCACTAGCGAGGTAGCAGGGATGAAAGTAAGCGTCGAAGAGAACGAGAAGACCATCATTACTTGCCATAGAAATCCCCCTAAATCCTCTTTCACGCCCGAGTTCAACATCAACGAATACTTCGAGAAGCTTCAGAAGGAATGGGTGCGCTTGAAAGCCAGTCCCATAACTTCCCAGTTCGGATCGTATTTGATGTATTCTGAAGTAATCACCTCAACGCAAACGGTGATAACAAAGTAGGGATTGTTTGAAAATGGCTTCCAAGCACAGTATATAGCTAACCCCATGCTCCAGAAACCCCGTCTTTGCTAGCAACCTACCTAATGGCGTGGTTTGCTTGGGCACCAAACAGCTATCAGGCAAAGGTAAGATGAATCTGTAAGCAGGCGTTTCTTTCTGTACTAATTGAATATGATCAAAGGTCGCGGGCAGAATTCTTGGGTGTCTCCACCTGGCTGTCTCCAGTTTTCACTTCTTCTCCGCCATCCTTTGAAGTCTACTGGCTCGGCTATATTTGTGCAATATCTACTCTCTCTTGCCATTGTGGAGGCAGTGAGAGCAAAATCTGGCTATGAGGTTGGCACGCAACAACCCACGAATCGGATCAAAGCGCCAAACTAACACATGGTGAATCTTAGGATATCCCCATACGAATCAAGTGGCCCAACGATGTTTATGCTGCTACACCGGAAACTATGTACACAAGTGAACCCAAATATGTCAAGATTGCGGGAATCTTAGTGAACTCCAGCTTTAGCAATAACGAGTTTGAACTTGTTGCTGGTAATGAAACCTCCCTTACTATGCTTTTCGAGAGGCTTTCGATAATGTCAATCTAATCTGTTCAATTGTTTTAGGCGCGGGCGTTAACGCAGACAACTCCTACCCCACCACCTCCATCAACCGACTTATTGAATGCTACAACGAGCACCATCTTTCAAAGCTTCCCCTATTCTCACAAGAAGAGTTGGCTGCATCCATCTTCGCCACATTTAATCATTTCTACAATAGGTTCTGCGAAAACGGAAATGGCTTCGTTCCCTTCTTGGAGCTTTACTACAAGAGGTGGTTGCATAGGTACGCTCAGTAATAATGGCTCCCTCATTCTATCTACTGCTTACACCTTTTTGATAGCCATAAGATTATCACACTGCAAGAGCATGATAACGCTCGAGTCAGAGTTATTGGAATTACACACGATTACGGATTTTTGGAGACTGTAGCTGTTGATGAAAATAACATGGATCAACAGCAGATTTACACACTGCAACCGGACGGCAACAGTTTCGACATGATGAAGGGCTTGATCAGTCGCAAATCTGGCTAATCTGTTCAATCCCGTTTATCCTTTTCCATTCTCCCCCAACCATTTAATTCATTGTTGAGTGAGCCAAATAAACGCATGTTTCAGCGCCGATCAAGGATCGCTACTACTCTGCAGCAGGTAGCAAACGTTGCACATTCCCTGGTTTGGGACCAGAGGATTACCAAGTATGTCAATAGGATGGAGAGCAGTATCTCCAAGCAGATCTCCTTTTCAGGCTGAATGGTTGGTTGGGAAATTATGTGAATAGCTTTATTGTAGAGATGGGTGAAAGAGATAAATAGGAATTTTGAAGGGCGCCTACACTAAATGTCCTCGCTACCATTGGCCGCCTTTGACTTTGTCCCAGAATTCTGGAAACGCTCCCACCGCATTGTACTTCTCGCGTACTTTACGGTAGAGTGTGTGGTCGAACATCTCTTCAAACTCCTCGCGGTTCATGAAGTTGTCCGCGTACATCATCTGATAACCGCCCACGTCTCTGGTGAATTTCTCCATTTTTCTAACTGCAGCGATGGCGTCCCAAGCCTTGTTGGCTTTCACTGCGGGAGGGATGCCATAGGCACCCAAGTCGAAGAAAATATCGTACCCTGGGTCGGTGTTAGGCAGAGTGTTTCGTGGATTGCGCACGAATCCAGACAAGCCTTCAGGCTTGTTGTAGACGCGGACGGTATAGAACAGCAACGGGTAGATAGCGAATATCTCATCGAATAGATCAATCGCGTTCTTCAATTCAGACAAAGGAACCATGACATCCTGGACCACATGTTTGAAAGCAATCTCCTTACGAATCTTCTCCGTGTACGTCAGTTTAACGAACGATACCTTGGGTGCACCTAACCAACCAAGGAAATAACGGTAGGCCCAGTGGTTACTGAATGGAATCAGGTCCTCAAGCTCCCAGAAAATACTCCGCGTGTGACGGTGGATGTAGTGCCGGAGCGGGATGTATTCATCAAAGGTGCCCTTGGTTAGGGCGGTCTCGGTGTGTTTGTAGAACCATGGCTTCCACCAGTAATTGACATGATTTTCCTTTGCCTTCTTCTCCGAGGTATCTACCGTGTCAAACTCACCGGTCATGATTACTGCGGTGTCTTTGCTGAAGATGGTCATCTCAACGAAGTTGGGGCCGTTTGGTGACTGGGTGAGTGCGGTGATCTTCTCCTCCATCTCATCTTGGGAATGGCAAGGGATATAGGTGAGGTGCATGTGGGACTGACATGGAATGATCTTGAGTTCTACTGAAACCAGAAATCCCAGTGTTCCATGACTCCAAGGGAGAGCGTAGAAAAGATCGGCATTCTCCGTGCGGGAGGCACGGGCTAAAGAGCCATCACCTAGTACGAGCTCGTACGATTCAACTGTGTCAGTCAAGAATCCATGCTTATGTGAGTTGACCTCAATGCCAACGCCCATCAATAATCCGCCAACCGTCAGATCCTCCATCTCAATCATCAGGGCAAGTTGGTAGCCCATAGGAGTCAAATGAGCGGACAACTGGCCCATGTCCACCAAGGGCTCACAGCGGACGAGTTGGCGCTCGGTATCTACCTCCAAGATGTCGTGCAAGTTGACACTGATCCTTGAGCAATCACTCTTAAACGTGGCATTACGAGTGGACATGGTCATCCAGGTCGGACGTGCGGTACACATCGGCTTCTTGCGGCCATTGCGATTCCAGCGTCTGACTTGCTCCTGGACTTCCCGTACACGCTGGTCATGCAGGTAAGGAGTGGAGAGGAATTTCCGGACGTACCAGTTGCGAAGACGGAAATACCCATCAAACAGAAAACTCAAGGGTAGAGCGAAGCATAGGATGAAGAACCCTCGGTTCTTGGTTAAGAAATCGGTGATCGGCTCATACAAGGCAGATTTCTGAAAGCGATCAACAAGTAGGTCAAACACCGGCTTGGTCACGTAAAGTACTGGAAGGACGGTGATCGAAAGTAAGCCGAATATCAACACGTTGAACGTGTACCATGTTTTGGTGGTGAAGCTGACGAATATTGAATGGAGGTACTGACTCCAACTCAACAGAGTTGTATTGGACACAGGCTTTTGACTAACGCCTGAATTAACCGTAGACACCATTCTATAAGTGGGTGATTAGAGAATTAGTGAAGGAGATTTGACGTAGTTCTTGGCCTACACTCCACTCCCTATTTATGCACCGCCCAAGATCTTGCCTTCATCTCGCAACTCCGTAGGACTACAACCAATCACCATGGCTACTACTCTAAACCCCTATTTGCATCCTCGCAAGTCTCTAATCATCACCAAGATAGTAATGAGATCGCATCCATGCCCATCACTTGTCTGGCAAGCTAAATTACAAACTTTCCTAATACGTCGACTTTGATACTCGTCAAGGGGGAATCCAGTGCTGACTTGTTAAACTTGATCCTTGGCTTTAATACAACCATTATTATACGTCATCAATTCCTTGATAAGCACTGAGTACAAATTGCTACCTCAGTTTGAAATGCCCCTAGGTGCTACCGGAGAGAGCCAAATGGCTCGGATGCCTCGTCATTTGGAACAACCTTATCAGAGAGTGGCATTTAGTAGGCAAATTCCCAAGACCATGGCAAGCACAGATAGGGCCAAGAAAAGCATCACAAAGAGGGAGTCAAAGCCCATTCCTGTGTCAGTAATGTGATATTTGTACTACCACCCGTTTCCAAATGCTAGCTTTTTATGCAACAAACTAGGGTGGATATTCAAGTACATTCGCTGGATTTGTGAATCTCAATACTGCTACTCTAGAGAGTGGCCCGCTTGTGGTCCCCAGCCCCTCTGTGATCACCGTGTATATATACAGGGGGGCATAGCACTACTGAAGTCGATAATCACTCGTCTCTTAGGCTAGGCTAACTCGGATCCAGAGAAGCGCTGAGAGACCCATAAGCACCACATCTCCAATGTAATATGTTGCTTTGTCTGGGGCATATGCCTACGTTATTGTGTAGATCCGGGTTGGATTCACATATATATATGTATGCATCAGAGGAGACCGACGCATGCTGTTTCCTGGGTGATTTCATCATTTGGATAGGTCAAGCTGACCATATGGCCTGAATCTCTAGAGAAGTAGGTGGATGGTTCGCAATGTGCCCATGGCTTAGACAAGTGCGCTTGTACTTTTCTGGATGTATTTGGTAAGACCATTTGCGCTGTGTACAGGTAAGACACAGGTTTCATCAAGACATCATAGGCCATTTGATTTCGAAGATGGGTTTCGTCCAAGGAGATCAATTGCCCTCCATCGATATTCCATAGGCTGCCCAACATCTATGGGAGTGCATATCCACTGGCCTCATGCCTCTGGGGAAAATAACAAACCATAGAGATATCCGATCAGCCATCGAGCCTGGATGTGAAAAGGTTGTGTGGGAGGACGATGCATGGCCGGTACCTCTCGCATCCCTAGCCGCCTGCCCCGCCCAAGCCGCTAGTACATTTATCAAAGAACTAACGTCCGAAGCGCAGTGGATCTTGAGAGACAGATCAGGGGAGCCCGGATGGTGGCTGGTGGAAACCTTTGAGTATGCAGTAACTAATGAGTCTTTATCCTTGTATATACTGCTGAATTGGCGACGTTGGTGTCTAAAACATCCTGGATGGCCCACATCCCATTTCGAGAGACGTGATTTACACCATCCGACAACTCTACTGTAACCGGTGTTGTCCCAGGCTATAGGCTACGTTTTGGGCACCGTCATGGGTGGTGATAAGTGCTACATGGCATGTGTGGCACTTACTAATGAATGTTTTTGGGATGCATCAACACAGGCATCTTAACCTTGGCCACTTGAAATCTTCAGACGTCAACTATGGCTACATCAAGCGAGCATGGAGACCCGCTGTTTCAGGCACAGACATGTACCAAAGGTTGGTGGAAATGCACCAAATGCGATACAGCACAAGAGGTTTGTATCAAATCCGGATGCACACCAGCAATTCCACACTTTGTTTTGCAATGGCTGGTGTGCATCAACCCTGGATCCATAATTTAGGAGAGTGATATTTGCCCCTCAGCACCAATCCAAGGCGGAAGCGCCAGATGCTACAGGATGTGATTTGCTCTGAGGGGCCCGGAAATGTCTAAGGCAATGGATATTAATCACTGGGTCCATCAGACGCCTGAGAGCAATGAAGGCCATGTATCAGGACCCAACTACTCCCAGTCTCATTCATATGAACCAGATCATCCTCAGCGCATGCCCAAACTGCCGATGGTCATTGCAAGTCATGGAAATCATGGCTGGATCATTCCAGGATCAGTGAGCTGGTCTTGTCTGCAGTATGATTGACTAGCCCTGCCTCACAGGCTACTGCACTAATTTGATGCTGATTCATGTGTAGTCGAACGGCAAATGGTCGCAGGTGGTGCCAGTAATCGTGATTCCACGAAATTGGTCATTTTCACCAGTGAAGGTTCCTTCGGGGTCGGGGTTTCAGTATGGTAATCCGGCCATCCCAGCACCCCAAAAGCATGAGTACCCCTACGCTGAACATCCTTTTAGAACCACCACAATATATATATACAATGTGAGTCCCAGACATAAAAATACATTGGGTTCCAAAAAGGGATACATCGATATGTCATTCCCTAATTTGGTATGTTTGCTAATGATGCTTGGAAGTTTCTTGGTCGCAATCCATGCCTAGATTCCCATTTTGTTAAGACTCTGCTCAAGCTGGCGAGAGGAAGGCTTGAGAACATATGTAGGAGAATTAGTAAGTTCAATAAATTCCGAGACTCGTGGCCATCCCAATTCGTGGGGAGTAAGGTTCTCCATGGTTTGGTTTAGGCAACTGGAATTGCTGGTCTGCTTTCGACTGGAGTCCATCCGTAGCAAGACTGGGTTTTCTTGCGGATGTATAGGCGAGAAGCACGGATGGATTATGAGATGATCAGAATTTATTAAGCGCAATGAGACACATGCCATTGACACAAATGGAAATAAAATATAGCATGGCAGGAAAAAATCAGATAGGTTGTAGATAAGTGACAAGGACTAAAAGAGAGAGGGTAGTATGCTACAAAGCTAACAGACCAAGAAGCAAGTCAACTAGGTTAGACCAGGGTGAATAATTACAACGAGGATTGGACTCAGGGCCCAACCAGAGTTCTATATATGGCTGAGGAGGGGTGGCGAGGCCGTGTGAAGAGGTTGGGAGAAAATATAATTGCTATTGACAATACTTGCGCAGAGTGCTATTCGACAGTAATCACTTCTGCGACTTGCACAAGGTTGAGTGGCTGGACTTTGAGGGGACATCGGGTCGTCGGAATTGAGGGGCTGCTTGCTCGCCAGTAGCCGGTTGCTGCGCGAAGGTCTGCTCCTGGTAGGCTGTTGCCTCAGCACTTAGAACGGCCCTTCTGGTATCTGGCTGGCTTTGCTTGCCAATATCTGCCATAATTTGGAGAACAGGGTCATGTTTCAAGCGGTCAACAAAACGGACAGGACCTTCGAAAGGAGAAACAGTGTTGAAGCGGGCAGGTGGGATGTAGTTTGATACAGTGGCCATTAGAAATAATGAGGACTTTGTCTTCAGAGGTTTACAAATTGAATGATGTCTCCGACCTTGGACTTTACAAAAAATATGAGTGAGAAGTGGTTGAGGAATAAGGTGGCCATTGAAGGGTATTTGTACCAACCGAATGGCACCTAATAAATCCATAGATTTTCCGCCAAATCCTCCAGGTCTGGAGCATTAGATCACAAAGATATAGGGACCTGAGCATGCACCCTATTGTGTGAGCCATAGGTTACCTGGATCTGCGGATCAGCGGATAAAGGTTGTCACTGCTGGGATCAGCAATACCTTGGATATGTTCTCAGTTTCAAATCAGAGTAAAACGCTATAACTAGAACTGTATGGCTAATACAATGCTTGTGAGGAAAGATTGCCAACAATATGACATAATGGAATTCGATTTTTTGATGACTCTTGAAGCTCAATGGAACAATCGCACTATGTCCTTTCCCTCGAATTCACCTATCAGCGACCAGAATTCTGAAACGATGCAGAATTAGGGTACCGTGGATTTCAAATACCGGATAATTCGCCTACGGCCATTTCTAACAGGCTCGCCCTCCAGTCATTTTTCTTGAAAGCTGGTGCGGTTGGGAATCTTGTATGTGTGCATATGTTCTCATTTGGTTCCTTAGCCAAATCTCTAACATAAGGAGGTATGTGGTGCCAGAGAACTTTCTGCCCGTCATACTTACTCCTTTGTGATACTGAGCCACCTGAGGGTGTATGATGAGCCACATTCCAAGTGTGAATAAACGAGCCCACCTACCCAACAGGATTCTTTCGAATGGGAGATAGGCATCACTCCGCCTTCACAAGTGAGTGGCATCGAGTAGGGAGCACGCCCAGACGGGATATAGCAACTATCTACCCAACGCCTCATGGGTCATAGCTCAAAGACATCATCTGTTACTTCAACATGATTAAGTTTGCATGGGCTGAGGTGAAAAGCTCGAGAGCACCAGGATTATCCGAATACCCCAAGTGATTGGGGCCTTTGACGGCTCAACGGGTGATATTTTCATTGATCTGAGCAGCAATGGTGAGCTAGGTTTCTGAGTTGGATCTGCGCTATTTTTGGAGGAGGATGTTATGGAATCGTGCAATGTCTTGATGGCCAGCCTCGGCTATGTACACACAAGCCGAACTTCAGAAGGGCTTGCTTAATTCAGCAACCACTGGGGCTAACCCAGCTGCATCCACTAGAATGGAGCAAACGGGGTGTACTGTGATTGTCTGGCTTCATGCCACAATCTATTGGGCTCTGGCTGCTTCTAAAATCCATCCAAATAAATCCACCGGTGGAAAACCTGTTGCCAACTACAACCTCACGAGGTGATATTTGTAAAATCACTGGGGCATCTTACCAAACAGAGCAATATTGGTTGGAGATTTCAAGTGGCTCCCAGGTGATATTTAAATTAACCGGTCCCACACCATCAATCATCAACGACGCAACAAATCACCTTGATCAATGATAATGTAGCCAGACGAACTGGGAGAGTAGTTGGCTGGAGTGATGGGGTTAGCGGCGACGGATCTAGGGAATTTCTCCCAAGAACCATATCGATACGATTCATCGTATCCACCAATATCACGAGTAACAGTGCTGAGCTTTTGCTCATGATAAGAGTCAGTTGATGCGTCTGGGGGAGTGAATCGATCCAACATCAAGATCAGTATATCTTCAGAAGCCCGGACCGCAGGCCGTGATCCTGAGTGACTTGATTAAATTGGGATCATGGGTTCTGCAGGCTTGATGTGCTGTAGGTGTATTTCAAAATTGCCGCCTGAGTACGCAGTGGTTACCTAGAGGCGGATGCCAACTAATCAATGGTTTCGTTAAAGGTGGGCCGTAGCTAAGCAAGATACACCTGACCACCTAATGGTGAGTCATGTTATATTATCTGGTCTAAATCCGTCCAAGATAATCGAAATTTCGGCAAGGAATTTAGTTTTGGTGATGATAAACCCATTTAATGATGAGTCGATGTCAGAGCGGCCAGTGTCACCAAAATAGTTTAAGCTTGTGGGATTTGGTTCACCCATCAAGAATCCGTATTTCGAGTAGCTTTGGTAGGAATGTCTGACAACTCCAATACAAGGACTGTTCAATGCAATGGGTGCCGGAATTCTTACGTCAGTTTAACTTGGGAGTACTGCAGCACACATATCTGGCTATATTGAGGATCCAGCTATGGAGTTGGAGACACGCAATACCAGTCAGTTGAAGATTAATTAATGTGTGCTATTTGACCTAACTGGCCGTTATTTACACTTCCATGGCATATTAGCTCGATGGTGATTCAGTACTGCTTACAAATGTCATGGAGAGTAAGCACCAATATCCTAGCCCAACTCTGGTACTGCTTCCGATGACCAGATAATGGTCACTGTTTTCAGTAACATAAAGAACTGATGGAACAAGGTTCTACAGGTTGATGTAGGTCTCTCGTTAAATTTCCTATGTTGCATAGTTCTGTGATATTCGATTTTATCACATATAATGTAAGTCGTAAAACCTGTCCACAACAAACCGCATCACATCTGTATTCACTGCAAGGCCAAGGTCCAACTCATGAAACTCGCTAATTTGTTAAGATACAACCCTAGTTACCTAGCACTTACAAGTGGCCGAAAAGCTCGACAGGCTGAGCCCAAAGATATTTATTGTTTGAAGTAACCAGAACTGACTATTTAAAGTTACTAATTCGTGAAGGAGAATCATTTCGTATAACTTACAACGGGGAATGTAAACAACTCCACCTCAAAATCGCATAGCCGGGGCCCTATTTCCTTTCAGGCTCCACTTCCTTAAAATTGTACTTGAACTTAGTGTGTTCCATCTGCGCCGACAAGGCTTCTCTAAATTTGGACTGTTGTATCGATTCGTCGCTACGTCTTTTTAAGTTTCCGACGTGACTGTATTTGTAAGGTAATTGCTCTTGCTGACTACGTAAACGATCCATTATTTCACCTGCGTAAGTACAGCTGCAAGAACATTAGTAAGAGGATTCTACTATCGAACAAAGATCCTGGTGTTTACCCAGAGGCCAACATAACGCCAAGTAGTATGGTTAATTGAAATTTCATAATCAAGTTGATATCTCTCAAAAGTTTAACAATAAAAGGAGGTGATGGTGGTCGGGATTTCAAGGCATCTTTATATATCAAATTCGCAGGATATAAGCACTATCTAGCAATTAATCATTATTATTCACATACTTGTGAGATCAGCAAGCACTATCATACCAACCCTAACCCACTCATAGGCTGCGCTGAATGAATCACTTATTGATGATAGGTGTGTTTGTAACAGGCCTTACATAATGATCAAGTTGATTGCCTCATTTAATTATTGATCACCCAAGGATTGGCCAAGCGCAGCATATGTTGAGAATAATCAACTCGGTGATGTGTATGTGTGTGCATTCGGGGTTGTATGAAGAATCACGAGCTCGTGACATCCAAGCTGCAGGCCAAGAATTCACTGGGCAGGGTGCTGATGCCAATGGGGATCAAATTATGGCTGCCACCAGCCCTTTGCAGACGGATCATTATTATTGAATATGTTCAGCAAGCATAACTGTCTTAGGCATTTGCTTTGACCCACTGGGTATACCGCATGACATCAATTTCAATGGACCCTCCGGAATATCGTCGCTTACAAATGGTAAATGGCTATTGCTCGTCGCTTAAAGAAAATGGGACCTGACTCATTAGGATCTATTTTTTCTCTAGGTACCATGTGCTCCTTGGCTACATTTGAAATCAACCAACAAAGCCTTGTTCCCGACTACCAAGATGGGAGATTCTATGATCCGAGAGTAAAAGCGCAAAATTCAATGAATCATACCATGGTTCCATACATGAGGAGGGAGTGTTTCAGATCCAACATCAAATTGTTAGTGATAAAAAGACAGATGCAATGACATTGAACATTATCAACAAAGCATTCAAAGTTCCTTATTCTAAGCAACAGAATTACCATGAAGGGTAATACATTTACTCATATTTTGGGCTATCTAGGTTTTATCTACATTGTTCGCTCTTGATTAAATTTGTGACTTTCCACCACGTCAGTTGAATTCTTTTAAAATGAAGGAGCCCTCAGGATGAAATGCTACCGGCACGTACATCAGTATAAGAGTGACGCGGAGTGAATAGCAAAGGGCCTAGCTAACAACAAAATAGAACAGAAATGCAACAAAATACTTTGGAAAGTTTTTTTGGTTCGGATTATAGTTATTACACGTTGTCACATTCCATGTCTCGCTCAGTTACTCGGCAGAGTTCAAGAACGCATGAAGGTGAAATGTTTACGTATTTCGGTACACTGTTTCCATTTGTCTAAGACATTTGTCGTTCAATCCTATCTAGAAAATCAAGAACGGGCATACATTGCGGCTAGTCATCGTGGAGTGAATATACTTGCCTCCTTGAAGGCTTAGCAAGTGAATTTCCAGCTAATTCGTATATTATTTTCGTAGGATCGTCCACTGGAAGGACGCTTGAAATCTGCTCACAAAGCCTCAGAGATTCATAAACGTAGAACCGGGAAATCACTAAAAATTACCGAGGAGGACGTCTTGAATGAGGAAATGTACGCCGAGGTATCTGATGAGGAAAGCTGCTCGAAAACCAGCGAAGGCAATTCAAAAATACCGGAGATCTCATAACAAGTAACTACACTCCAAGGGAAGAAGCGTACATTTGTTTGTTGGCATTTCTTGTTTAAGCTTCGTACATGCTTCTCTTTCTCATAAATATGCCCTTAGAAGATATTTTCTTTTTGGTTTCATCTGAACCATTTCTTTTATTTTCTTTAAGCTTAACAGCATTTTGTCTACGATTAGTTACGCATTTGCACCAATCAGTCTTCGTGAATTCAACAATTATTATAGCGTGAATAAATTGCTCATTGTAGGAATAGTCATGACAGATTTGCCCAACATTACCTGTTGGGTACCCGTACGAATTCGCCCAGCTCTAATTGCCCTAGGGTAAATGCTAGATTTGTTGTATATTCATACTTATCTTCTGTATTCACAAGTCTTATTTCACTTCTCGTTGCAGCTACAACTGGACTGCCTTCTACAAATATGTTGAAATAATAGGCGCTTTATCAAGGGCCAAGGTTACGTTACATCTGTTCCAAAAAATCAAGAACTTTTCATAAAAGTCGATTTCTCCCTCAACCTTCACCTTGCCTTTCTAAACATATTCACCTCTCCAATGCCAACTAAATGAATATACCAGCACGTGGATCCGAAGAAATCAAGTTCAATACAAGTGTAGATTCGACCTAGTACATCATTATTCACTAATGCAAATCCGACATCTTGAGGTCATTCTGTAACCAACTCAGGCATCCATCATCATAAATATGGCGGGATGGGCAAGCTAACTGCCGGATGGTTAGTCTGATAGCAGGGTCAATGTCATCATCCTGATCTGCAGGATTTTGTTCATATTGGACTTGCAAGGCCAATCTGATTTCGAGCTGATTTGTCACATTCAGTTAGATTTCTTCTGGCCATCATAAAGTGTATACGCCAATGGAAATCCCATTTCATCACAGCGTAGCTATGCTTGATGTCGAGAAAGGTAATCTATTCGATACCAGACCTCTATTATCGCCCTCCACCGTTCACTGGGATGATTAGCTGTCCTCATACCCTTACGTCACATCGATCTGAGTTCGAGTTTGTCCGAAAGTGGCTGAATGAATACCTGACAGAGCTTGACGTCATGAGTAACCGAAGACTATGGCTATTTAAGCTAAAGATCATGCTAGCCGAGTGAGATATTCTTCCGATTAGGAACCTTCGCAAGTCCAAGACACAATAGTTCAAGAATGGAGTTAAAAGTGGATCCAGGATCATTCGAATTTTGGTGGAAGGTGGGAATTAGCATCGTCCTCGTCGCCCTGGGCGGATTATTTGCTGGTAGGCGGTGACTGCCTTGAGATTTCACTCATTGTTCATACAAGATGCACTGAATAGCAATCACATAGGCCTGACTCTTGGCTTGATGGGTCTGGACGAAACCAATCTCGAAGTCTTAATGGAAAGTGGCGAAGGGAGAGAGAAGAAATACGCCAAGAAGGTGTACAAGATTCTCCACAAACGGAAACACTGGGTCCTTGCCACCTTGCTTTTATCTAACGTAGCAGTTAACGAAACACTTCCGGTGATCATAGACTCGGTCTTTGGTAGCGGATGGGAAGCCGTCTTGATATCAACTGTATGTATTGTGATATTCGGAGAGTAAGTAACCAAAACAATCCATATATCTTGTATGATTGAATAATTGCTCATCTATAATAATAGAGTGATACCTCAAGGTAAACAAGCAAACACATTCTGTACAGATGAGAAGCTCCTGGTGACTTACGTTGGATTTAGCACTGTGTGTTCGATTCGGACTCGCGATAGGTGCTTCTTTAGCATGGTGAATACAGCGATCTTCCTTTGAATGGGGCCCGAGCTTGTAACTTATATATTTTGCAGGTTTGTAGAGCTACTGATGTATATCACAGGAATCATCACATATCCTGTGTATCGCCTGCTAGATTGGTGTCTTGGCGAAGATCGTGGTACGGCTTACCGCAAACCAGGTACATCATGATAACACAAGCTATTCTATGGTACAGTTGCTAATGACTAGTGTAACAGAGCTTAAGACTCTGGTATCCCTGCACCAAACTGGTAGAATGGGAAACCTCTCACTTGACGAGGTTACTATCATTCAAGCAGTATTAGATCTTACAGAGAAGCCAGTCTCGCGCATCATGACCCCCATCGAGGATGTGTTCATCTTGAGCTCTGAACATATATTGGATCAAAAGACTGTGGATCAAGTAAGTATTAGGCGGTAGTTCAGTTGCCGCTATTCACTGACACGCAGGGTTTAGATAACAAGAAAGGGATACAGCAGAATCCCAGTCTACGAAGGAGACAGATCTAACCTCTACGGAGTTCTGCTCGTTAAGCAATTAATCTCATATGATCCTGACGATAATCTTCCCGTGAAGGAATTCACGTTAAGGAACCTTCCAGTAACTAATCAAAACACATCTTGCCTGGATATCCTGAATTTCTTCCAGGAGGGGAAAAGTATGTATTACATTACTTCTTTAAATTCCCAGTAGAATGCTCTACTGACATATTTCAGGTCATATGGCGTTGGTGGTGGAGTTCGAAAATCAAACGAGGCATGCAAAGGGAGTGGTAACACTCGAAGATGTCATGGAAGAACTTATAGGCGAGGTAACAACAGCTTGATGCGCTACTGATGGGCCCATTTCTAATAGTTTCACAGGAAATCATTGATGAAACCGATGTCTACATAGATGGTATGTTTGAGTTGTATTTATTGGCTATGACCATGCGTTAATGTGCACCTTAGTACACAACAAGATCAAGGTTATTCGTAAAAGTGACAATCGTCTAAAAGAAGTTACAGTTATCGAGAGGACATCTGAAAATGCAGGGATTGTAGATTCAGAGAATCCCGCCGATGGAGAACGCCAGCCACTGCTGAAGAAGTAGCTGACGAATTTCAACAGATTCAACTATCCCAGACACTGAAGTCTGAATAAATTCTAGAGGTAGTAGTGCAACTAAAAAAGTCCCTTGCAACCCTTGAAAATCAGGATATCCATACCATGCAAGGCTATTGATGCATCTCAAGGCTCAGCTTTGGATGATGCTAGCATCCATTTGCACAAAAATAAATAAAAAATTTTAGCAGCCACCTTGGTGCAAAGTTAATTGATATATACAAAGTTCACCAATATCCATCAATCATACATGCATATACACCTTCACTAGGATTCATGGTGAATCCAGTACTAAGGATTGTCTTTGGAGCATACAGTGTCACGTTGGAGGCATATTTGTGTGGTCAGAGTTCATGCTATAGCCATTGGTCCCAGGTACATCACTTTGAAATACAGTGGATTACTATATTTACATATTCATGACACCCGTTCAATACGAATTGTGGTCCAGCTAAAACTATTTTGTACTTATCATTTTTATATCATAAGGAACAAGCACCAAGTGCACAAGCGCACAATATAGCCCATAAAAGGAAATAGACAATGTAGTTTAACATGTGTTTTAGACAACACAATCATGACATCATGCCAGCCTGGCGCAATTATCCTAACGATCTAACTCGCTCAGAGCTCCCCTAGAGAATACTGTCAAGCTGGTGCATATGAGGATGGTCATCAGTAATTGAAGGACTGGTTAGAGATTTAGGATTCACTGCCTAATGGGGCTCTTATGTTTAGAGCGATGGGAATATACTATTCTAAAGCACCATCAGTGATCCATCGTCAAAGTCCTGGTTTCACTGCATAATAATACATTCTACAATAACGTATGGCCAGTGGATGGTAAGCCAATGAGCACCACTTGATGCTCGCACTGTCGGTAGACGCAGAAACCACCTTTATTATAGCCAACAGATGTGACGAAATCACTTTATTGCTTTGGTGAATGAGAGGAAACGGCCCAAGGTGCCTTATTTCCAGTATTTATTTCGTATTCCTTATTGGGCCTCTATATTAGGCGACGGAAGAGAACATGGATTCCCTAATATTTGAAACATTCAAGTGTACAACCTGTTTGTCAAAAGGTCATCTCGATTCCCTCAATACCAAATTACTCATTGGGCCAGACACACAAGACCGAGTCTATCGAGCACACTAGAAATGACTCATGCTTTCTTGCGTCTACTTCATACGATACCGAGCATCTGCTTTGACCATTGACCTCGCAACCATTTTCACCTTACTGCCAATCAACCTATGCTAACAGACCAAATGTAAGATTGAGCGCCGCATGCCATCGCTTGGTCCATTGTGGTAACCTCGAGAATGGAGTCGTCAACTCGGCTATTGGCCATTCGTATGGAGATCCAGCTGATTGAGATTCTTATATACGTAGTACTGCCAAGTAATGTTGAGATGCCAATGGCATCACTTACTTTCAATGATGAAATCGGCAAATACGATGATCGGCAGACTTCTTGCGATTGAAAGTACCAATCCTATTCTTTCTATGATCAATGATTCGTTCGCAATTCATTCAACACATGGGTAGTCGATGGCCCCTCAATCCCATCTTGCAGAGCTATAAAAGACTCTCGATCTACTCCATTGCACCACAAGAAAAATCCCACCCATCAATCGATCGCACTATGGACATCTCTTTGATACTAAACCCCTCATCATCCACGGTAAATCCCCTTGCCACAAATCGAGCCAAAAACTCTAGGAAGTACACATGCCTCATAAAGTCTTGCTCGAAATCCTTTTCTCGAAAATCGGATCTTTGTCGCCACCAACGAATACACACAGGCGAGAGACCCTTCCGATGCAACTGGCCTTTGTGTGAAAAGACATTCATTCAACGCTCGGCCCTAACTGTGCATCTTCGGACACATACCGGTGAGAGACCTCATGTATGCGACTACAAATCATGTAGGCGCTCCTTCAGTGACTCGTCTTCGCTGGCTCGGCACAGACGCAGCCATTCGGGGAAGAAACCATACAATTGCGAGTTCCCTGGTTGCTCCAAAAGGTTTACTCGCAAAACTACCCTCACTCGACACAAGCAGGTCCACACACACCAAAGTGAATCAACCGACTCAAAACGACCCTCCATCAGCACCAATTCCTCAGAGTCCAGGCCGGCAACCCAACCCTCAACGCCCAAGGATGCAGTGTTCCAGACAGGATTCGCTCCAACCCCGGCTGCTATACCGGCACTCCTACCCATCAGGATCCCCTGCCGAGACTATTACGCATCACAGCTACTTCCAAGGATAAATCATCCTCTCGTCAACGATCAGTACTGTACACTTGCTCCACTGGAATCCAGTCAATTTTGAACTATGTATGAACCACATTGCTCACATGTCGCTTTCCTGTAAATCTAACCTTCATATACGCCCTAACCCTTCGATATATCATATATTCTTGCTTATAGTCTGCAAATAAATAGTAGCTGGTCTGTGCCTTTCAAATCACTTCTTGATCAAAGCTCTTTTTCTTGGCAACTTCCTTTCACATATTCTGTTGTGATGTCATATTGGATACAGCTGACGACTTGAACAGTGGCCTACTTGATCAGATGCCGGGCTGGGGGTGTGTATCCATTGCGGCAGTGGCCCAAGTCAACAAGCGGGCATCTCATTGGCTGATGATAGGGGGATTTGTGAGGCTACCTACCAAACGACCTGAGGACAGCAATGCTTCCATGTGAAACAAACAGTGCTTGGAGTTCCATGTGTCTGTTCATTAGCAAATAACACCCAACGTCACACGAGCAGGATACGTAATGATTGAATTGGCGCGATAAAGAATGCCTTCCATCTTAAATAAACCACTCGTCGGGGGATTTCTTCGAGGTTGCTCGGCCTGTGGGCGATCATTGGTTCAATCCACCAATATACAATAGAGCGGAAAACAGAGTACAAGCCATGTGTCGGTGGCTACGTTGTGCTTGTGCAGTAGCACCGGGCCTGATTGTTTGTAAGGGAGCAAGATCCTATGTCCCCAAACGATGCTAGGTATCAACGAGCACGTCTTGGTGTCGTCATCCCTCTGGGCCATCACGTTGCAAACGATTGAGAGCAAATTGCCTATGACTCCCACTGCACTCGGAGCTTAAGCGTTTGCTCGGCAAGATCAGGAGCTCGGCCCTTGAGGACACCTCTCATAGCTTATCGGTGATGATCTTGCCGATGCTCGATCCACCACACGAGTAACCTTCCTCACTGCTTATCCCTGAAGTGAATCTCGTGGATGCGCATGCTGCCATCTGCCAACTACGTACATCCCATTTCGCACGCATTCATCTGAGGTAAACGTGTGTGAAATCTGGATCTGGTCCGTGTCACCATCGCCACAATAAGCCCAGATCTGTGATATGGAATGGGGTGGTTGAAATTCGATTGAGTTAATTTGCTGGTAGATCGGTAAATCCCACAACAATCTGAATCATGTGGGTTCCTGACCAATATGGTAACCGTAGGTTTAACTGTGGTTTTCGATGGGGGTTTCTATACTCGATGCTTACGTAAAAGGTGGGATCGGGCTTGGTGGCTGAAGCCAATCGGAAAATACTGGCGGGGGTGAGCCAGTTTTACCAGTTCCCTACTCCTAGTCATGTATCGGGATAAGCAGGCATCCACGATGAATCAGTGCTGCTAAACACCAGTGAGCTCGACGCATTTACGCTCGCACCAAAGCATGGTCAAATTAATCAGTCCATGGTTGCGAAATTCAGGGTGTCAAACCCTCCTCCACTAAGATCCCATCAGCGGTAAACAGCTGCTTTCGCTGCGATTCGCCAACGTATGGCCAAACAGGAGCGTCTCCCTTGCGGTCTTGATTCAAATCGAGCACTCTACCACACTCTCATCGAGCGTCGATTAATGTGGCCAGTAGAGCATCGGCATAGTGGTCTCAAGTGGGGGTTGGGGGTTTCCTGAATGACCGCACTACCGGCGGAGTGACACTAACTGGCCATTGTCGAGGATCCATTTGAATACTTGGGATGGCGATTGACACGGTGTATCGGCAAGTTTTAGGTTTATGATTGAGCCATCGAGGATGCCTAGTGACGTATTAAAGAATGTAAAATATAATACCAAGTTTCATTTAAATGGGCATATTATGCGCAGCGTATGGATTGGCGAAGTTTAGTATTCATGGGACCACCACTCATTGATACTAGGGTTTCAAAGTCTCCTATACACTAGTCAAGCAGCTGAATACTTCATACTGGGATAAATATATGTTGCCATTGTAAACCATCTGGAGATGCAAATTAGCAGTGCTGGGTCCACGGATCCAAGCCTCTTTAATCAAATGGTACATCACCACACACGTCGTTTCACCGTGCTAGTTCCTGCTTCCCCAGAGCTACTAGGTAGGATCCTCGTCCCTGACTTCCCCCGCAAAACCTTGGAAAGGGAACTCAAACATCCAAATAAGTGGTGCTTCCAACGGTCTACCCGCCAACCTGAAAACACCAGCCTCTCAAGACTAGCTTTGTCAACCCATAGAAACCTGGCCTAATTCAGCCCAACCCAGTGGTCCCCTACTCGTACCAGTAATATGATTATTCAGAACTGATCTTCACTGGATACTTGATCTAGCTTGGTGAGCTCTGACCGGCGATGCTCAATCGTTTCCTGGATTTCCAGGTTGATGGTCAAACGTGTTTCAGGATGGAGGTGGTGATGTATGAGATAAGTGGAGATATTCGGGTGATTCCATAGACCACTAAATCCTTCCCAGTAGTATAAACGTGATCAAATGAGACCACTTGAGCCAGTGGCGACCCTACCCAGTTCTCTCCTCCTCCATGGGCTCACTGGGAGAAGTTATTTATCACTTATACACCTCCAGTTCGCGGGGCAGTTCGCAAATCCTAGACAATATTTGTCGTTGAGCGCTGGAAATTTTGATAGCTAAAAATCCGGTTCTCCTAAATTGGCTCTAAGTACAGTCTTGGGCTAATTAATCGCCTGGCCATAGGGATGTATTGAAACGCAAAAGCGGATGTATGCAGTTACGCTGTAGCCTATTATTAGACTGGGCACCAATTCCACATATACTCGTACCACTAATAAAACTCCTGCATATGCTACCATATGCTGCTGTGATGATGCTTTTTCAGGCTTGATCACGACAAAGCACTTGAATATTCCCTGCTCCGATTTTCTGGGGGACAGATCAAATCCAAGACCGGAGGAATCGTTTTCGGCCTTTGCCGGTGTTCTCATCGGCCGACTCATGTACCTCGGCTTTGATATGTTTTGGGGTAGCCGGGAACCAAGCCCAACACAGCAAATAATCTGCATAAACCATAAAATCATAATGAGTAAGATGCATTCAGTTTCAAAGTTTCCGGAAGGGTACCGACTGATGACATCAAACCATTCATTTTGATGGAGATAGGCAAAACTGGGCCAAGAAGCATTCAACTGATTCCTCTTTTCCTGACACACCTCTGACTGGCCCTGTCTGAGCGAACATCTATCCACCATAAATATACTAGTCGGTTCAAAGGATGAGTGGCAATGCGTATCAATTAAGTATATCATCACCACAAAAGTTGTTACTTGTGTCACAACCGTGCCAAGCCAAGTATGCGTATTTGAGGCTTGCGATGAGATCCACCTAATGCTTCTAATTGAAAAGATCATAAAGCTTCTCGAACCAGTGAGGGGATTCTAGACCCAATGTCGTTTTGTCAATGTGACTTGATATTGGATATGAATGGTCACCTCTCTAGAGCATGGAAACCATATTCTTTGACCTGTCACAAACAATGCCTTAAGCACCTGACCCAAGCTATTTTCCATTATCTCAGAATTAATGTAGCATCTATGAAGTCTCAGTGACTTATGTTTCGATTTAGTTGGCACAAGTGTCACTGATAGTTGTTGCGGAAGCAATGGATTGGAAGACTTGGTAGTGATTCTAGACGTAAGTATACCATCACCTATCAGATGCGCTGAATGAGAATCATCTATCTAGGCCTTTGACAGCTCATACAAGTGATATGTATTGTATGGTATACAAGTAATTTACTGAAGATTAGGAAGATTTAGGCTACCTAGAACATATCGGGCCTTTAATTCAAAAGAATGGTTACCAAAAGCCCAGATTCCAGTAAGATTGCTAGATAAGACATCAGGATGATTTACACACATTACAGTTGATCTAGGTGAGCTCTAAGAGTGCAGCACTAGGACCTAAATAATAGTTTTGTATATAGCATGCATAATCTCATTGGATAGTAGCCTGGGCCAACATTGCAATGGTATTCAAATTCTCCATACTCAGCCTTCTATAGTGCAATATTATATCTCCTGTTCAGAGAGTGGCTGTGCAGGATCCAGCAGTGTTTTGATGAACAGTTGAAACATGTATGAGAGGGCAAAGAGTTAATCAATAACCCCAGATGTACCTAGTGCCCACAGCCTCTAGTTACACTCATAAATACAGTTGTTGGGTGTAATTTGGAGACAATGCTTCCACATAGCTTGGTATTGCAGTAGTGTTTGGCTAGTAAAACCATCGCATATACACGCATTAAGATATATTGAGAACTTGTAGTTCGTTATTCAAAGTCTGTTAATTTCTTAATCTCATTAAATAATAAGAATTTGAATACATGCAATCACGCTTTTTTATCAATTGGTGTATTGATTCAAGTAGCAATACTTTGGACAGACAGTTGAAATACTAATTGCCATGCTGCAGTTCTGGAGAGCCATCCAACAAAACCTGTCTGAATTGATAACTGCTATTTTGACCACATACAGAATCCACTTGTTGCTTGACTGATCCACGTGCCCATGCATTTGGTAATTCAGCAACTCCACCACAGGACTGTGCTATGAATGCTGTCAAAATACAGGTACCATATATGGATCCCTATTCCAGGACAGACTGCAACTTCATACCTCCACAACCTTAAAGTATCAATCAAAAGCATGGCATGGAAATGGATTCTAACCAGACTAAGTGAGAAATGATGTGTGAATAGGTGCAAAACTATCTATTTACAACAAAATCGTCATTAATTTAGACTATACTAGATGCCGGCAGCAAGATGTACTTTGAGTGAATTATTCAACATCTTCCACTAAAGTTCCACAACTACTAGATAAATTAATTCTGTCACTCCTATATACAAACCATGATCTGTGTTTACTATCATGCATCGATCCAGTCCTCCTGGAATTCTTGCTAAACTGGCTTCCTGCAGATGGGCGTCGTCATTATGATACCATACTCTTGCAATATTTTACTCAGTCAGGGAGGCAGTTCTCAAGACTGATGTGATGGGCTCGCACTTCTACCAAGCATCATATACGGTAACAAAGAATGGGAATGGCAGAGTCTATTGGGTGGATGGGCGTAAAGCCAGACAACCCAAGTATGGTGTTATCAAAGCGACCGCCAAGAAAAGGATAGAATAAGTTATTCTGGGTGATTAGTGAGGAGTAAGCATCACTTCAGTTGTAAAACTCGGCGATGTAGTATTGGGGATAAATAAATCCCACCGCTGCTGAATCAAGTGAAGTTGGGGTAGTCAAGTTTAACAAGTCCTTCATTATATGACACAGTCATTGCTAGATGATTTGAGGAACGTGCACCAGCTACCATTGGAGGCCACCACGAGCAGATTGCACATATGTTCATTATCATCATCGAAGTGATAATGGCCATTGTCTTAGCTGACTCTGATGAACAGATAGTTCTGGTGATAACCCTATTTAAAACCTGCACTACTGTGTGAGAACTCTCATTGAGATGTATCAACAAGGCCCATATTGAGCAATAGCTGTTGGTCCTGCGTTCCGAGCTAAATTTGTGATTTCACCAACCAGCGAGCCATATTGATATTAAATACGGACTAAACAGTCTCGATCACTATTGATAGCACCTTTGGTGCGCGGCTAACAGTGATGAGATTGCCAAGCTCAGACATGTTGGAATCGATGCTCTTACGCCAAAGAAAATTCTCTGAACATCAATGCAAATGGAGATGGCCATCACACAAATAGCCATTTGAATCATTGATTTTTACGAATGACTGTGATGAAGATCTCCAATAGGAAGCCCATCCTCAACGACCCAATCTTCAGCCACGTCCAATGTGAACTTTCTGTCAGAGGCAAGCGCTAACCAACACATTAATTAACCTCAGCACCACTAGAGCTTGCTAAGCCATAGTCCACCTCTGGGAACTCTTGGGAACTTGTGGCAGAAGCATGCGAAGCGGGGCGGTCTCCAAAAGTAACTCATCACCCCTGCTCACTAGATACCACTAAGCTGACATTTGTCCCGACATGTCACTTCGTTTCGTCTCCACCCGTCCTCCCTACAATGCCACAGGATCACATCAGAGCCTCTATCCTTAGCTTTTATCAACGGCCATGCGCATGATTTTGCCCAGTTCTCCTTGGTTTATAAAAAGATGCTTTGTTATGGGCCATCCAATCAGGCGGATTCGCCCAGGCTACTAACACTGTTGTTTGATGCTGTTTATGTCTCGACTACACGCAGCTGGCCAATTTGGAATCTTCATGGGATCTGACGAGCCGAGAAGTGTGTTAAACATTTCCGAAACCAGTTTTATTCGAGTGGGAAATGCCTAATCCAGATGCAGTTTGCTGGAATCATTTCCCGCTGGAAGCGCTCACTGGTGGCCAGGATCGCTGAGGATTCCAATGCGGGCGGCGGGGCGATGGCATGCACGAGAATGCAACCAAGAAAGGCCCCGCCCAAGTGCGACAATGGTATGGACGGTGCTCTGGCTGACCCCTTGGAATGGTGCGAGGAGGACATTATGATCAGCATGTCAGCCACCGCTAGGGGATTTTCCGGACGGCTTGCGTCAGTGTGCTTTCGAAAGCCAATTTGGGAAGCCTGTTGACATCCTTGGGTAAATGGGAAATGGGAGCGAACGCGCATCCTATCAATTCCCTCCGATGTTGCTGGTCGAGTAAGATGGGGCCTTGACCATATCGACAGGCTTGCTAATGATCGTGGATCCTTTGCAGTGACGGTGCCGGTGCCAATGGGGATTGGCTACCATCATTTATCGATGGCAGCGGAATTGGCTGGCCATCATATGACCCCCAGAGTTTGTATTTTCCATCGACGAACCCAAATCCATGGCCTCAAGGTCTCAGACACTGCCCAATTCTCACTAGATTAAAACATCAGACAATGATGCAAAGAGTGGTGCTTTGGCTTCCTTTAATATACTAGTATAGTCTAACCCTAGACATCCCCCATCGCGTTCAACAAAATCTCAGGACCAGTGACTCTTATCAGAAAGAACGGTCTTCGTCTAATGCGGAAGCTGCTAAAATTGGATGGACGATTGGGCTGAGTGACGTTCATGGCTGATGTTGTCGGAGATGGTAGCACAAGTGGCATCCCCCTCTTCAACCATCCATTCAGATGATGCGTTTCATACTAATTCATCGGTTCCATTTAAGAAATCAAAGCAGTCAGGAAAGAAGTGCCTAAAACATATGGTTAACCTCACCCAAGCCAATGACTCTGTATTCCCTTGAGACAGTCTGCTGGGCTGGCAACCTTATCAGAACATCGAAACACCACCAATGTCTTGGTAACCACAAATCCTCAAGACCAACAGGATCGGGGGCCTGGTGCCAGTGGTGGTACACATCCTTCTTCCTACAGCGGCTACTCGGATCGCAACCCACAGCTACGCCAAACTCTCCGTTGCAGGAGGGTTGCTTTAAGGGATGAAACGTCCATGAGAGGTGTCAACCCCTAATTTCCTATGCAGTCGAGCGAACCGGTCATTTCATGTCCAAACAGCCCAGCGCACCAGGTGAATAGGAAATTCAGAACGATCTGCGGATATTAATTGCGATCTGGTAGGCATCCCTGTCATTTGACACCAGAAGGCCGCTTGAGCTTGAACGGGATCGATGGGGGCTTCAGTGGGATTCAGCGGGCATTCACACTCTCCACCCATACTTGGGACGACTAGATTCCAAACCAGCCGAACCCATTGCTTGATACAGCAGCAAGCACATGAAAACAATGTCAGACTATTCCGGTACATGTCTCCATCGGTCAACCGGTTATGCGCCAGCCCCACTACTGGTGGTAGAATCCAAGTCGGAACACCTACAGTGCTCCGTGATGTTGAGCTGTAACAAGTGTTTCAGAGCCAGATTATCGCTGCTCCATTCGACTTTGGGAGCTACTGCATTCTGCCAGCCAGTTTGCTCAGCATGCTGCCCGGTATTTTCTACTGGAACCTTTGATACCAAAGGAGATGATATTCCAAATTAGGCCTATCGGTCTGCCTCACTATGTGGCTCAATTGGTCCAACCCGAGCGTTCTCATCACACAACCTCAGGACCGCTGCTGCGATTCAGTCGGATAAAAGTAAAATGAAGGGCTTTCATAGCATTCCTTGTACGATGTTGGACATCTGCTCCCTAACCAAGCAGTTTTACAAAGCAATGGAACAAACCGAACCAAACCCCCACCCATCTCACCCTAGTGTCACACACCATAAGACATCAAATAGATGGACTTCTCGGTTCCCTATGATTGATTTCAGTGATGACTCAGTCTCTCACCGCAACCTCAACCTGCGCAGTCGCTTGCAGCGGCTGTGGAAACCCTGGTCAGCAGCAGTGGGAATCCAGCCAGCCATGCCATTGATGCGGCAAAGCCGTGGGCACCACTCAAGCTAGCGAAGACTTTCACCAGAGCACACCGCTTGCAATCTAGCTGCTCACAAGGTGCCAGCAACACATCCATCCGAGTGGGACTTATCCCTAGCGCTTGGAAGTTGGGGCTAATGGTTTCTGGACCATGAATCGGAATGGCTGCCTTGTAGGGGGCAAGGATGGCATAGGGGATCGAGGCTTGGTATCGTGGTTGACTCCGTGCCAGCCTATCTCGCGAATTAGTAATCGATGAAACAGCGCACCAGCTCCTCTGCAGTACACAAACTCCTATTTCACCGACGCTACGCACCAGCAGCATCCTTTTGGACTTGACGGATATAGGGCCTCTAAAATTGTATGCATTGATCTGGGCAAATGGAATCATCACGTTCAGCCTGGCACGTTGACATCATTTGGCAATCCGCACCCGAGTCTGAATCACCCAGATTGCTCTGCCAGCGCAATATTGGGTGTGTTGGCAAAGGAAGAATCATTCCACCAACGGACGAATCACGCAGACCGCTCGCAACAGCGTTGGCCCAAATGGCTCGGTTGATGGGATGAGCTCTTGTGCAAGCTCCGGTGCATATTACTGGGCAACGTTAGGTCTGTATTGTGCAGTTCTTCATAATCAATCATGATTAGGTACTTCGCTTTTGGCCAGGAATATTCTAGCTTAAATTAGGATCAATATGACATATCCTACCAAAAAGGATGCATCCCTATTGCGCAGTTGAAATCACTGTTGAACTTTCCAGAGTCAACCTGTGACTACGCTGAGATTTAGTAACGTGAAGGCTGGCTGTGATTGGCGAGTGGTGCTTGTAAATTTAGAGACTTGTGCATCAGTGCCATATGGATTTGTTACAAAATCTATTACGGATCCTATATGATTGCCCCTGTTCCAAAACCTGACTATAATCTTATGATCTGAGTTGTTGCTTGTAGGAAACGCGGGTATCAGATTGGTAGCTGCCTGCTGCTCTAATCATCTCAGCCATTCCGATCAGGATGGCTCTCGTTGTTCATGGTATAAAAGCCACGGCTCCTTCCCACCAGAAATATCCTTGATCAACACCATTGCACTTGTCAACAATTTGAAAGATAGATTACCCTTGTGCGTATTGTAAATCAGCAATCACTGCGATTCTTTGCCATTTTCCCACATTTCTTGTTCATCGCTTCCACTCCCTCGGGCCCACCAAACCAAACGAACATGTCGGATGCCAATGGCCCTAGTGACAGCGTCATGGCTGCCCTGATGAGCTCCCCAATCACTGATGCTATGATTGGTATGTCCCTTGGCTCCCTCTCTCCCCACATCCTCGTTCTAAACCGTCGTTGCTTTCCTAGACTTGGTGACATCCAAAGCGGCTGCGGTGATCAAGTGTACACCCACCTGCGACTCCGATAATAGACAACTGCCATCACCTCCTTCCACGCCCACCACTGTGGGCTCCTACCGATCCTATCTCTCTCCCGTGGAGCGTCAGCCACAAATCCCACCCCTCAGCACATTCATCAGAGAGCTAGCGGCCAGATCGAAGGTTCATACGCCATCGTTCCTATGCACCATGGTATACCTGGATCGTTTAAGACAGAGCTTGCCCGAGTTTGCACGAGGTAGGCATCTGATGTAGAATATATCCCCGATCTCGACACTCATAGACCCTCATCAACAGGCATGCAGTGTACTTGCCATCGGATATTTTTGGCTGCCCTCATCATCGCCAGCAAATATCTCAATGACGCATCGCCGAAGAACACGTACTGGGCTCGATACACATCATTATTCTCCCTGGCCGAGGTGAATCTGATGGAACGGCAGCTACTCGAGTTGTTGGTAAGTAGTGGCATTGGATAGCCCTCGGCAACACCCAAACTAAACAGCCTGTTCCTAGAAATTCGACTTGCGTATTACGCCAGGAGAGTTGAACTCCCAACTTGAATCGCTCCTCGCCAAGCCTGCGTCGTCTGCCCCGAGCCTCGCATCAACTACCAAGACCTCGTATAGCAATCAGCGTCGCTACTCCGACAGCTTCACCCACAAAAAGTCTAGACAGTATCTATCACATCCTGCCCCTTCCGCGAAGGCTACACCTAGAAGCACATTCCACCCTTACAACGGAAAGTACCTCCCCATGGCCCGAAACCCTGTCCCAACCCCCACCAACCAACCATCCCTGTACATGATATCGGAGCATTGGTTAGCTGCAATGAAGCCAGTCCCCAATGTCATCGCCAACACCTCTTCCCGAAAGCGGAGAGACAGTGAGCTTGATTTCCACAGTTATAGAGCAATGGAAACCAAGCGTAACAGGGTGGTGGCGCCCTACCCGTACAACCATGGTCGAAAGAGCTCCGTGGCCAACCCGGTGTCCTTACTGCTCCCATCGATCGAATGTGTAGGGTACCATTCCACATCACCTGTATATTCACAACCCAGATACTCCATGCCCAACGTATTGGAGCACCGGTTTCATCGGTGAATAGGGACGCGGGCCCTATGACTATGTATTTCATATTCCAAGTCCCTTTCCTCGCTTTATCACATCCTCATGTCTTATCAGTTCTTGTATATACCGTTCGCCAAGTGATCCATATTTATGTATAAATATTGAAAGGATTGATAATACAACCCT
This sequence comes from Basidiobolus meristosporus CBS 931.73, assembly GCA_002104905.1. NCBI lineage: Eukaryota > Fungi > Basidiobolomycota > Basidiobolomycetes > Basidiobolales > Basidiobolaceae > Basidiobolus > Basidiobolus meristosporus. The sequence continues at coordinate 17,418 of MCFE01000445.1, read as the reverse complement.
GCTCACCAATAGGAGCGTTCTGGCGGCTCAAGGCACCCAAGATGTGTCACTTCGCCTAATCAGTGTGCCCCCATGGAAATCGATTCCCGTGCGTGGAATCCCATTCATCGCAGGGCGGTAGAAATCGCAGGCATCGCCACATCTTCCCCGACGTGTGCAGGTGCTGCAGGTGCGTAAACATCTTGGGTTAGCGAAATTTCCTGGGCGATTCAGGATTTGGGAATCTTGCGATGGCTCCTCTCCCCATAATGGATGCATGGCATCACCGCATGATGTTTGTACCTTGACCATTGCCCTATGAGGGGATGCAGTGGACCATCCCAGAACCAGCAGCATCTGGTGATGACTCGACCTGGTGATGCCCGAGCGTAGCAACCCAATGTTTCACAGCCTGTTCGGTATTTCGATTCTGGAAAAATCTCCGTTCTGCCTTTGCCCATTGCGCCAATCGTGCTCCCAATGTACCGAACAATCAGGTAGGATGCGAACAACTCCGTAGCCAGTAATTGATTCTGGCACCCAAATGACCACATCAATCAGTGGCCACTTCTAGAAATACCCATGATTAAGTAATTCACAAATCATCCCGAGCTGCATTCTTCTGGATGCATGCGGTATGCAGTGCCATCTTCCTCCGGTGTCACTGGGGGAGGGAAGGGGGCAGGGGGCCTGGCGAATAGTCGCCGCCCATCTTCAACTCGGCGAACGCTAACCGATCCCCCAGCAAGGTGCGACAACTGTTATGGTTGCTCTACGACGAGCCGCCTTGGAAAGCATCTAATTATGTGGAAAATCACGAAATCTTGTCTGCCAACCGGAAACCCATTTCCATCGTTCAAGAAAAATCCAGTATTTCTCAACCGTTGTCCACTTAATACCACACCCATCTCACAAGGCACCACTGCTGGCTTGCTCATTGATCTGCTTCATCGTTACCTACGTGCATAATTAATCATATGGCTTTATCAGGACAATGGTTTCGGAAGGAATACGGCCGCTGCTTAGGAGAATAAACAGGATGCCTCGTTACATTCCCCTAAATCCCCCTCTACAACAATCCCCTTGAGGAATTTATTCATTGTACTGGATATGAAATGATCAACAAGAGAGGTTTGATATCACTTTGGTTACACCGTCCGTAGACAATGTCTGCCGAGTACTCATGTTTCAAGTGAGTGGCACCAACGGTGGCGGAAGCTTGAGAATCTGTAACTTGGGCAAACAAAGAGGGAACTTGGAAAGGTATTTGTCCTCACCGGGTCCTTTTTGCACCAGATTCTGGCCCACACCAAGACATTGTGTGCAAGTTCTAGTGGCATAAGTCACTGTCTAGATCCCCATTTCTTGTCCGGGAGAAATCGTCCAACAAGAATGTGCCCTCCCCCACGATTATGCATTTATAATGTGAGCATTTGCCGGATTGGAGCATTGCAAAGGTTGCTTGGGTGGGTTGCACACGAATGCAGCATAGAGCGCGCAATGGTTTCCGACTGACCCATCCCTGGCTGCTCAACATTCCTTGTCCGTGTCTGACAATCGAAATGGCCACTAGACAATTGGGCCTCTACTAGCCTCACCAGATCTCAAGATTCCTTTTCAAAGCCCCCTTCAGGCCATGACAGCCTAGAGTAGAGAGAGCACTTGGAAGGCACACTATCTAGTTGGAACCAGACCTGTGAGCATCAAGTCACTTATCTTATAATTGTCATGGCTATCTACTATACAATACAACACAATACAAAAAAGATATGGGGGTGTTGCAAACTGCCAGTGGCAATATTTCCTCAGGCCTTCCCAACAGAGACTGTACCATTCATGGGTGGTTGCAAAGCTTGACCTGAGCCTTCAGTCTGATGCAGGTCGTAAGTTTCCAACCAACTCCATGGGTCTGGGTGCAGCCTTGAATGGGGTAGACCATTGAAATGGAGAAATATGCTATTTTACTAGATTAGTTATTTACACATTCATAAATTGATCAATCAAAAAGAGAACATAAAAATCAGCAACGTCTCAAAATTCCGAAACCGTGAACATCCGAGGGTCAAAGGTGAAGCCGAGGGATCCAAGTGGGGAGGAGCCGGCTAGGAGGTGGTCGACATCCAGATCTTCACCGACATGTCCTTCTCTAGAGATCCGGACGCGATGATGTTTTCCGTTGGATGGCACGCTATACATAAGACCGTATCTAGAAGGAGGTCGTCGATTAATTGAGATCGTTCACCAAGGGCCAGTTGATCTAACATACCAGTGTGTCCCTCGAGTTTCTGAACAACCTCCTTGGTTTGCAAATTCCACAGGTAGATACAATTATCCTCGCTTCCACTCACAATCCACTTGCCACCGGTGACGGAGAAACTAGCAAATACACAGTACTTCTCATTCCTATGACCTACGTAGGTCTTCAGACATTTTCCCGTGTGAAAGTTCCAGAGACGTAAGGTATTGTCTAGTGTGGATGCAAGTATATACTTGCCGTTGGGGGAGAATTTGACAAAAGAACTGCGAGATCCGAGTCAGTACTCCATGCATGACCGACAGCTGGGTTTAGAGAACTTACACTGGAGGATTGTCATCATCCACCAAAGTTTTAAGGCATTGCCCCGTGGCGGTATCCCAGATTCGTCTAGCATATCATGGCAAGTCGTGAGTGCGACGAGTACAGCACCGATAAACACACGTGACACAACTTACATTAAACCGTCGTAACTACAGGACACAATCATGGTTCCATCACGATTGAAATGAACGGCCGACACTGGGTCGGAATGGGCGGGCAGCGTTTTCAAGCATTTCCCTGACGAGAACCCGGTTAGAAAAGGTGGCAAAGAACCGTACCCTATTCAGGAGCTACCTTTCTTTACATCCCAAATCTTAATACTCTCGTCAAAAGAGCCCGAGACTATAAGGTTGGATTGCGGGTTGTAGTTCACGCAGAAGACGTAATTTGTGTGTCCTTTGAGGACCTTGACCGTTTCGCCCTAGAAGGATTTACTCGGCTGAGTTACCATGCACGACCATAGGAACCGATAAGTTAGAGGTGAATTACTGTTTCCAAACTCCATATCCGAATCGTTTTATCATCCGACGCCGAACAAAGATATTCCGAATCGGATGACCAAGCAGTGTCGGAGATGCCTTGAGAATGGCCTTCGAGGGTCTTGTCGAACTTTCCATTGAGCGCATCCCATATTTTGATCGTCTTGTCCGCAGCTATGGTGGAAGGGTGAGGAGGATTAGAGAGCAGAAAGAGCAAACGGAGCAACTGGGACTTCGATTCTTACATGCACTTGCGAGCCACTTTCCGTCAGGCGAAAACTTCACAGAGGATACGGCCTTGCGATGGCCAACCAAAGAGTATTTCAGCTCGTAGCTTGGCCCCGCTGTGGTCTGCAACTTGACCGGCCAAGGATTATTAGCCGGCTTGGTGACGGAATTCCCAGAGGCGGAGCTGGATGAGGTGTTTTCGGAATCCTGATCCTCTAGCTTGACTCTTTTGGCGAGTGGTTCGTTGTATTCTTGCTCGGCAACGCTGGACATCTGAGAGAAACTATCCAAGGAGTTTGTGGTTCACGCTCACGAAAGCTAGAAACTTATTGTTATCATGATCATAAGACGGCTTTATTCTTGGTAGCTATTGGCTCCATCGCGTTTCTTGCCGAGCGGCGAGCTCTGATTCGATAGTTTGATTATCACCGCCTAAAATAACCCACCTTCTGTTGGATGCTGACTCTCGAACTTGAATTTCGTGTAATCATCGGCCTACGCTAAATCGCTTATTTTAAGCTGCCATTTAACAATCTTGCGTAACTCCCAGCTAACTCTACCCTGAGATCTTGGAATCTCTGACGGTGTTTTGTGCAACGAAAGCCGCAAAGATCCACCAAGCGATGGCGTGTGTTGAGGCTGAGGCTTGGGATCTGGTGGATACGATATAGCCTTTATTGCCCGTATGTTGCAATAGAGATTGATAATACACCATGGAGCTGTTGCCCCAGAGATTTCCATCTCCAACGCTGCATGAAATGATCGCTGCATTACATGGGTTCGGGGCAGTATTGGCCCCACAGTAAATACACTCTCCGATCGAAGGGTGTCAATGGGAGCTGGCCGAACCCAAATCATTTATATATGGAGCCACAGAAGCTTGTCTCGAGTGAGAAACCACTGATCCACCAGAATCCATCTAGTGGTATTTTCTTTTAGAAGCTTCCCATTTAGAGCGTGGAATGTATCATCTTGATGTGTGGGAAGTAATTCTGGCCAAGGCAAGGTTTGGTAGCCATGACCAAGCAAATATCGGCCCTGGCCAATTAGCAGCTGTCCGCTAGCATTTCGAATTCAGAGATGAGATTTTTATCAATATATTATCTCATCCCAGAGTTGTGATACATGAAATCCAGGTCACAACTTCATCCGGGATACGCCGAGCCACCACAGTACTGCTATATAACAGTGAACGACTGCAGCGCAGCCTGGGGGTCCAAGAACATATTTCATACAGTCAGATTCCAAGTTCGCTCTTTATTTAATTCTCCAGTCCTCGTCTCCACATACGCTACAGAAATGGTTGCCAACACAGTTAACACTTACGTAAATTTCCTCGCTACTACCAATGGCCGTGACAAAGTGTATCGATTTGTTCAGTACTTTGCCCGTTTCTATTCCTGGTACCTCTTGCGTCAAAATTCGAAAGATGCCTATCTTGCAGTTGAAAAGCTGAAGGCTCACTTGGGTCTTGCTCGTAGACGTAAGTACACGAACACGGAATACGGTTAACAATCGGGATGCATCGGGACAGCTGGCGTTGCGCCACATCCGACGGAGTGTCACCATCTACAATTCGCTAATTCTTCGTATCTGAATTTGTATGTAGTACTGCGTTTAGGTAAGCCCATCGAAATGGTACAGGGCATCGCCAACTCCTACTCAGTCAAAGATACCGTTCTTAGAATCTGTAATATTGGTAAATGCGGTGCCAATGGCCTCTACTTCATTTATGACATGCTGTGCTGGGTACGTATGCAGTGGTGATACCTCCTAAGAGATCTATTAACGTGAAGCAATAGATTGACAGCGTAGGACTGTACAAGTTCAAAAACATCAAGAAGTACAATGATCATTCCAACCGCTACTGGCTGTACGCCATTGTGTTCTCCTGGTTGGCCGGTCTCTACAGATTGAGACAATTGTATCTTGAGTATGGCGTTTTGAAGAGAGTTCAGGCTGTGAAAACTGAGGCCGGTGGCTCAACCGCTAACAACAAGCTTCAATTGGCCAACTTGTCAACGTAAGTGCATAGTTAAGAATTCATAACAGAACGCAATGTCTAAATTGGTATATCCTGATTAGCATCAAGAATGGTGTCTTGTACCAATTCGTTATTGATTCCCTTGACATGATTATTCCACTTGCTGGATTGAACTACATCCATCTTAATGAAGGTGTCGTAGGCACTGTAGGGTAAGTTGTCCTGGGTTTTTGGATTCTTGGCGCTCATACACTAACGCTTCTTGACAGTGCGATTACTTCCTTCATGGGCGGCGTTTCTCAATGGGAAAAATCAGCCAGCAAGTAATCCAACTTACGCGCTTGCTTATATCTTGACTTCATCATCTGACCTTCCTACCATAAAACCAACTACTCACGTATATACATTTTGAAATGGATACCAATAGATATAAGTACAAATAAACTTTAATAGCATTGAGAGCGTAGTGTCTCGGGGCTTTTCATTTTGGCAAAGAGCTAAAGATTTGAGAGATTGGTTATATCCACACACTGGTCAGTTCCTGGGTACTGTGGGAGTTTGAGTCCGTACTTCTCCGCAAAATCCCTATTTAACATTCAGTAAGTGCCCTAATCCGAATTGATGTGAGGAGTTAATTACTTGGGAATAAAGCGCCCGCCCAAGTAGTGGTATTTCCCACGGAAGCGTTTTGCTGCCAGCTTGGGTGCGGTGAGAGAAACCAGCATTTCCGGTTGGTACTCAGACTCCACGGTTGCTTCTATATGGTTATGTTTGTTGGTGGAATGGCTAATGGGAAAGGGTTAGATAATAAAGTTGCCTTCATCAACTTGCCACCCTGATGGAATGTCAACTGTTTGAAAGGTAAGATATTAATCATCTATGTTGCGTTAAATATTGAATGCTTAAAGATGATGGCTACCTGCAACAACTGGAAGCTTGGTGCTTGAGAAAATCTAATTTAGCCCCGTGAGTATATTTGTTATAGTCACTTCGAGCTATCTTTCAGAAATTAGATACCTGGATCACTTGCTTAAATGGATCACGAACTTCTCCAGCAAAGCTGAAGCCTACATATGAAAGTTAATTCGAGCCGATTCTGGGTGAACTAAGTATCGAGTTTTACCAAAAATCGCGTCGACGATGAGATCCGAGTTTTGCACTTGGGCCTCCAAATCTTCAATGAATGGGATGTTGAGGTTTTTGCATTGGGTAATCAGGTTCTACAGAAACGAAAGAGTTACATATGATTCCAATTAGAGCGTCTTGCTTACATACATTGAACAGGTCCTTCTTGCTTGGCTTTGGACAATATATTGCAGGATTATAGCCAAAGTGAGTCAAATGACGAGCTGCAACGAGACCTGGTAGCCCTCAACAGTTAGTGTGCTGCTTCTATGAAAGCCTCCACATAAATGGGAAACAACCACACACCATCCCCTCCGTTATTTCCGGGCCCGCAACAGATCAACAGGCGCGGGTGAGTTGAATTTTGGTAGACTTTGGTAATCGCTTGTGCCACACTCAAGCCAGCTGTCGTAGAGTACAGTATGTTTACACTGGATTTTTAGTGGGTTGAGTGGAGAAAAAAGAAAAGAGAAGAGATTCACCTAGCTCCATTAGTTGATCGACAGAAAACCCTCCTTGGGTAGCAGTCATCAATTCTTTATCGAGCTCTTGGGCAACTTTCTGTGTTAGGTGCTTCAAACGGGGTTAGTCGGTATCATGCTATGCACACAGCCCTTTACTTACCTTCAACGCCATAATGCACTATCAGAGATAAGCCATTTTTTGAGGGTAAACTGTCATTTAAGTATCAATGCTCAATCAAATTTACGTCACGAAATAGCAATTTGAGTCATTCTAGGCTGCATCAATGGGGAAGGAGGGACATATAATATATTCGATCGGTACTGTAGAGGTTGGAATAGTCATTTGAATTAGCTGGACAGGTTGGATTTACATTGACCAGATCGTAAGCTGATCATGAACATTACATGCTTAATAGGCAATATGCAGTCATGATGCCGATTGCACATTCAACAATAGCATATTTCAACCAGCAGCTATTGCGGCTATTATCCGACTTCATGAGCAACAATCCCTACACTGACGCGTCGCTTTTCTCCCAAGAGACTCGCTATCAGCGCCAGCGAGAGTTCAACAAAACCACTGAATATCATTGGGGAATGGGGCCTTTATGTAGCTCATGTTTAACGTTAGCTATCAAGCTCTAGGTCTATTGTGTAGATTGATGTGGAGCCGTAGCAGCCATACTGGATCAGATGATGGAGCAAGTTATTGACAATACTGAGTATGCCTTGCAAGCCATCATTCTTCGGATGATTCTGGGACCAAAGCAAACCTAGATAACATCCAAGAGCGTGTCAGGGTTTGTATTGCATATGATTAGTAGTGTGTATGCTGCTTACATTTTGACGGTGAAAAGGCCAGAGGGAAAGCCCATCTGAGTTTGTTCCTTGATAATCCGAAGGCCGGCTTTTTTGAAGATGCCTTTCAAGATATCCTCCGACCTAGTAACGCTACTATCTTCTTCGTCAACGATATATCCAGACACGGCGATGTTCTCTTTGACTCCGATCAGACCTCTTGGCTTCAAGCCTCGTTTGCAACGTTCGAAAAACGCCACCAAGTCGTCTGCAAAAGGCTTCTTGTGAACGTCTGTATCTACCGAAAGTTACTTGACTGACTTACCATCCGTCAAATGACCAAGAACCCATTGGGACCAGATCAAATCATACGATTCTTCCTCGGGGGTGAAATCCTGAAGCCCTTGGCAGATGAATTCCCCGATCCTGCCTGCTTCCTTCTCATTGAGGAGATACTCCTCTTGGGCCTGCTCAAGGAATTTCGCGGTTTGCTCGACTAGATCAACCGTTTTGAAGTTGTTTAACAGGAAATGTTTCGTCACTCGACCGATGCCTGCTCCGCAATCTACATTTAATGTTTAGCGACTTCTTGTTGCTACAAGGCAACAATTTACAGTATGTCTTGTCGTACCACACGCTCTTTCTTTTTCAATGTACGGCGCGGAAAGCACGTTCCCTTTTGCTCCTTTCCTTCCATTGACCAACTCTTCGATAAACCTTTGAGAGCCCTGAACGTCGATCTTCGAGATAGATTCATAACCACCTAACATCCCATTCACCGTTGGAGTAACATTCTTGGGACACCAAAGGTTGTTAACCACTTCGTCGACGAATATACAGGTGCACAGCAGGACTCACATTCCAATATTCATGGGCATCGTCATACCAGCTATCTTGAGTATCGAATTGCTTTTTCATCACGAGCGGTACCAGACTATCTTCTAAACAGACGTTGTCCTGAAGGGGCGATCCTACACTGGTATATGCGCCACGAAATCGGCCATGATGGGTAAAAAAAAGTGGATGGAAATCCTGGCATGGGTTTGATTCCATCATGGAACATGGCTAGGACGTTGGCGGTCATTTTTTTGGTGGCCTCTCAGTACTAGTCTGGCTGTGAATATGGACTGTGATCACTGCACTACGCAGGTGCAGTTGGGAGACCCAAGTGAGATTATTTTTCTTCTAGTAATATTAACAGTTCCTAAGTGAGGTAGACAACCAGATGGTGTCTGTAATGCTCCATGAATATATGAATTCTTTGTTACACCATCAAATTCTGATTACATGTGTCCCATAGTGTTCCTGGATCCCATCCATTTAGCTAGTACTTATAGCCCTTGGTAGCTGATAATTATCAGTGTGCCAAGTAGTTCTTTTCTTAACTTACAAAAAAATATTAAGAAAAGGTAAGCAGAATACTATCATGATATGAGCTGAATTCCAAGTTTCTCAAAACTGGCAACTCTCAAAATTGTTTTAAGAGTCTTGGAGATATTGGAAGTGATTAGGATAACAAGTAGATTATGTGGTTTTCACTTAATAATTCATTGAATGCAAAAGTAGTATTTACACTTTTACATGATATTGGCTTACAGAGCACCTGAAGTAGGTTTAGAAAGGTCCCAAGAACATGTGTACAAGGCTTGGGACTGTTTGGACAACTTTGAGAACTTTCATGTTCTGGGTATCTGATATTATGGTGAAAATATTCTAAGTAAATCCCAACAAGGATTTTGGTCAGTATTCTCTAAACTTTTAGGTAATGCTCCAAGTGACTAAGTTAGGTGATATGCCAAAAAACTGGCCAGAAATCAGTCAAAATTTGAGCCAAAAAGTGTAAAATGCTTATTTTTGGGCTACTGCAATGAGAGTAAGGCATACAGACTCTATAATACTAAAGCAAAGAAGCTGATCAAATCCAGGGATGTGTTGTTTGGTGAAAATTCAAAATTTTCACAAAAAATGACATTAGACAATGACAAGAATTTGATATCAAGTCTACCAATTGTCAGGATTGAATCCAAGCACAACAATGAAAATTTTTTCACTCCAGAGGACTCTACAACCGTGGTTCAGCCAGAATTAGTGCCCAGGAATATCCCAGAAGTGATCATTCCAGTATCAAATGCCTGGAGATCAAATCGGACAAGAAATAGCCCAAATTACTATATCAATGAGGGTACAAACTTAGCCTATGCCTATTCATATGCTGGCTGGTTTTTTTAGTGCCTTCCAGGCATTCTTTGCCATTTTTGCTCTTGAGCATTGATTTAGTAATTTGTCTTTAACATTAAGGCAAATGCAGTTAAAGGCACTTGGTTCTTACTTCTGGTACTTTAAGGATTCCTCTCCCACATTTTTAGGAGGGCATTCTTCCTACATGAAAATATCCCAAAGGCCTCTTTCTTGTAGCAGCATCTTTGTCTTCACCATCCACACTTGGTAGTTGTATTCATCCAACTTTTCAGCCAAGGGAAATATTAGAGTAGTAGCAGTAGTAGACATTGCAGAGAGTGACAGCTTGGGGCTCATAACCTATTGTAAGAGTCTTGGAGATATTGGAAGTGATTTGGGAGGACAAGTAGATCATGTGGTTTTCACTTAATGATTTATTGAATGTAAAAGTAGCTCTTATACTTTTACATGGTCTTGGCATAGAAAGCACTCAAAATATAGCTAGGAAGATCCCAAGAACATGTGTGCAAAGTTTGGTGTTGTTTGAACAACTTTGAGAATTCTCATGTTCCAGGTACCTGATATTTTGGTGAAATTACTCCAAGTATATCCCAACAAGAATTTTGGTCAGTATTCTCTAGGACTTGGAGGTAATAATCTAAGAGATTAAGTTAGATGAATATTTAGGTGGAGTTACAAACTTTTACCACATAATAGCATATAGAGATTTTTGTGCTTGCCTATCAGGCTGGTTCAGGTACACAATCTTAGCATGTTCTTCATTCAAAAATGCAGTTCAATATCCATTTAACATATAAAAAACTTGTATTTTGGCTGGAATAGCCAATATTAATCAGATTAAATTAACCTTGGCTGCCAGTGCAAAAGTCTTGGTATAGTCAAGTCCTTTTGTTTAGGATATCCTCTGACCACAAGTATTGCTTTATATCTTTCAATTGCACCATCAGCCTTGTATCTTGACTTGAATACCCATCTGCATCTAATTGATTTTTGTTAATTAGTAAGTTGAACAAGTCCCAAGTTTGGCTCTCCATCAGGGCCTGATGCTGCTCAGTCATTGCTGGTCTTCAAAATTTTGTCTGAGGGCTATTTAGGGCCTCTTTTACAGTCTACAGCCCATCACTATGGACTAAATAGGTATAGGCTAAGTTTGTACCCACATTGAAATGGTAATTTGGGCTATTACTGGTCTGGTTTGATCTTTGGGCATGTAATATATGAATGAGCACTTCTGGGTCATTCCTGGGCACTGATTCAGGCTGAAACATGGTTTTAGAGTCCTATAGAGTGAAAAGCTTTGCATTGCTTTGATGTGATTCAATCTTAGCTAATAGTGGACTTGAGAGCAGACTTTTGTCATCACCAGATGCCACTAGGTGTAAGGTTTTTGAGCTTTCATCAAAAAGCTCATGCCAGGACTTGATCAGCTTCTTGACTTTGATATTGTAGAGTTGGTATGCACTACTCTCATTGCAGTAGCCCTAAAATATGTGTTTTACACTTTTTTGCTCTAATTATGGCTGGTTACTGGGCAGTTTCTTAGCATATGCTGTACACCCATATACTTGTAGATGTTCTTGTTGTAAGAGTCTTGGAGATATTGGAAGTGATTGGGAGGACAAGTAGATTATGTGGTTTTCACTTAATGATTTATTGAATTTAAAAGTAGTATTTATACTTTTACCTGGTCTTGGCATTACAAACATGTAGAATAGGTTAAGGAAGGTCTTAAGAACATGTGTGCAAGGTTTGGGACTGTTTGGACAACTTTGAGAATTTTCATGTTCTGGGTACCTGGCATTTTGGTGAAAATATTCTAAGTAAATCCCAACAAGGAATTTGGCCAGTATTCTCTAGGATTTGAAGGTAATGATCTAAGTGACTAAGTTAGGTGAATATTTAGGTGGAATTACAAATTTTTACAACAGTTCTGCACTTGGTCTGTATCTATACCATACCTGAAGTGGAGTATGACTATAAAGTATTCTGTTACAACTCCTATTTTTAACTGTTTCTTGTTGCACCATGGTTTTAAACTCCCTGAGTCTCAACAGAGCTTCTTCCTTTCTTTCCATGAAGTAGACCCATGTGCATCTTGTAAAATCATTAATAAAAGTGAATAAATACACAATCCCATCAAGGTATAAATTTTGAATAAGACTACCTCAATATGAGTGAGTTAGATGTAACTTCTTGTTAGTTCTGATTAACACAGAGCTCTTGAATGGCTTTTTGACTTGTTTCCTATATATGCTGGCTTCACAGTACTCCAAATTAGCTGGGGGATCAATTATTACACCAGAAATTAGCTGATCTTTGATCATTTTGTGCAAATATCAAAAGTGATGTGTCTAAACCCACTGTGCCAAAGCAAAAACTTGAGTACCTCCTTGGTTGAATATCAATACTTATTCAAGCATATTTTTCTTCCTTCTTACCCTATGAAAAAAGTTTGGTCCCACAGGTGAGTCCAATCTAAATCAGCCATGAAAATCCCATCAGGAGACTGCTATAATATCAGCAGCTTGGAATTAATGACCATGTACACAATCTTGTGATGGGATCACATTATCATCTTGCTAATTTTTCAGCCAAATAAAGTTGATAAAATATAATGGTGGTTGTACAGTGTTTTGCCAATGATGGAATGATGGTGTTGCAGTTTTAGTGCACTCTACCACTATCTGCGTGGATCTAACCAGCCAGTAAATCCAACTGCCTTATATGGCAAAAACTTGACCGTGTGTTGACAACCTCTTTGCAAGCCTCTGATGGCATTACCATGGTGGTATGGCAGCCTATAGATAGCTCTGTATAATGCTATTATACCAATATACTAAATGGTATTTCCTTTTTCTACCTCCCCTTACACAATTCATATATTCCATGGTAGGAGCACCCCTCTTTATTTGTTTACCCATTACTACCTTGTATCTTCCACATATAGTTTGAATCAAATAATACTATGGCCTCCTGCATGCTAACCTCTACAAATGCACACCCCTGCCACAGTTGACATACATCCATCACCTCAACTTTACGGATTTTACTGTGATGCTGGCAAAGTAGTCATATGCCTTGTATTGCTGGTGACATATGCATCTTACAAACATATGCTTGGTTGCTGCCACTTCTGCCATGAACACCTCCTGAATATCTGCAAAGAGCTTTTTGGTATTTAGCCCATATATTCCTTCTTCCTGCTGGATTCCAGTCCCCCTTATAGACATACTCTGACTCTGGTTTGTGTGAGTTCTGTATTGAATGGTGTAGAAATTGGCTTGTGACCAAGAGATATCCAGCATACCTTGGTAGTGTTTTCTAATAAAAGTTAGTGCTTGTTGCACCCAACCCAACTTTACATTACCTAACTGATTACCCATACATTGGGGCTGCTTAGCTTCTCAATGCCATAGGCATAGGTGTCTCCATGTGCACTTCTATTGTCAGTAATTTCCAACTCTTCCTGGTTGTTCTCCATGGACCACCTCATCACATCCATGACAGACTTGAAGGTAATATTCTTGATGAGACTGCAGTATGGTGGTACTGGCAACTTGACTTGCCTTCCTATCTACCCACACATCCACTCCATAGGAAACTCCCAAAAGGTGGGCAAGGTCCAATAATCTCAACACATCAAGCAAGATGGAGTGGCAAATGGATACAGTAGCAGCAGAGATCTACATTCATCTTTATGTTTGTAGTATATCCACTCAAATCCAATCACAAACTCTGTGCACAAAAGCTGTAGATGCATCAAGTTGGCATTGGTGATTGGCTCTGGATCAATGTTCCTACAATGTTCACATATGACTCCAAATGCTTCCAATGTACACTTGGTAGAAGTGGCTTTAGAAGGCCACTTAAACTGATCCATATCCAGTTCATCCAGTCCTTGCACTTGTATTGTTGTATTTGCATATGAATGCTGACTGGAGCCTATGAGAAGCACTTAAGGTAGCAGATATACTGCAATATCTTACCAATTCTTTCAGATTTCTGCAGTATCTCAAAGAGCTCATTTAGCTTGAAATGCCCCATGTACAACTTGGTCATTGGTATAGGGATATTGTTGAAAAGCAAATGCATTGCTCCCAGTGGAAAGCTTTTGTGCCAACAGATACCCTCTATCGTAAGTATATCCGGTTTCCAATTAATTCCATAATCTGGCCAATAGCTTGTAGCTTACCAACTTTGCTGCAATTGCATGCTGAGTTCTGTGCATTCTCTCTGTGGGAAGATGATGTGCCTAGTGTTGGTGTTTGGGTAGTAATAATGTGTGTGAGTTATGGAGTAAGTCCCATGGATCTCACCCTTTTGACAGCAATAGTGTCCATTATGCCCAGAAAAGCCAGTTATCTTGCTGATGGCTGGGGTATCTTTAATGCAGCAAATTATATGCGCTTTTAAATGATGGTCATTTGCTGTTATCTTGCAGGAGAGCATCCAAAATTCTTCCAGTAGTGGATACAGATAGCTATCCAGGCTAGACAGTGATTTAGACCCATATAGCAGTGATACTACCATCCAATGTTGGCTCTGATACTCTAGGATAGGTGGCAAATTCAGGTTGATAAGAATCAGTGGCCGGTGGGATCTGCTGGTAGAGAACTTATTTATTGAGAATTAATCTAGTCCCAAGGCAAAGGCATGGTAATACTTACCTTCAAAGTATCCCTTGCTTTGTGGCTGTTTGTGATGTTTACCATTGAATTTGTCTGATATGTTTGCGCTTGATTGATACCAGGTGTAGAACTTTATAGCTTCACAATATTTGTTGAACTGCATGAGCTTCTTTATACAAGGTATAACCAGAATATATCCAGAGTTTGACAATGCTCTCCCCCAATGATGGTGGATTCCTGACAAGTTGGACACCTTGCAATAGGGGCATTTCCTGATGTGAACACCATGCAACTGTAAACACATGCTGGTATCAGGATGGTCTATTGGTCATATGTTGCCAGCCACATGATGGTTTTCCATTTATAACATGTACAAGGTAAATTGCATCCTTGGATGATTTTGGCAAGAAGTAGCAGTAAATCCTCAACGCCACCATTACTGATATTAGTGGAAACACACCACTTCTCTAGCCACAACATCACATCACTCACCAGTACATGGATTGCTGGGCTCACCTGATTCCATAAAGTATCCTTGGCATTTTTTCCCACAGGTGTTGTCTCATTGCATAATGGGATTTTGTCAGGCTCATGGGGGGTACTGTTGTTTGGGAAGATAGCTTACAATCCAACAGTGAGCCTGCTTCTTCAGAGCTATCACTCTGCATGCCATATTCAGAAGGCTGGGGTGAGCCTAAAGGCATCACAAACTCTCCTGACTAAGTTTGCGCAAGGTTACAAGTACAGCTAGATGCTGTTATAGTAGTATCAAGTGGCCAGCAAGATATTGTTGGTACAGTAGTGACTGGTGAATGGTCAATTTACCTATTGCTTCTACCCCCCATCTTCCATACTTTACCTGGCCATTTTTCATATCTACTTTAACTTACAATTATGCATTTTTTACTATATTTTTATCAACCCATTTTTCCTATTGTTTACCACATTTTGTATTACACTTTACCCCTTGCCTCTCTACTTAAAAATTACACTCCTTTTTTCTTATACCCCATCATTCCTTTTTCTTTCCATCAGAACACTAACCCTTTATTATTATATTATCCCCATTTTCATCTAATCAACAAACCTAATGTATTCCCCTATCTACTCCAAATTTAGGATCAGGCACCTTTTACCCTATATATGATTTGTGTGGCAGAACACTGACCATGATCTTTGTAATACTTCCTATGCTGTCTGCATGCTTCATGGCTGAGAGGCTTGCTACAATAGCCACATGATCTTTTTTCTGTTCTCTTATGGCATTGAGCCAAAGCAGTCTTGTCCATGGGGCAAACATTTTAACACTTAACAATGTAGTGCTATTATAACACTTTTTTGTCAATACTCATGTGGCTTTAAGATGGCCTTGCACTTGAGGCATTGCACCCACATGAATGTAAGACTTGATGTTGACCCACCATAGCAAGAATTATGAATAAAGTTGTGGTGCAACATACACATGTATATGTAGCCCCATTTCCCCTTTGATTTGACTCACTTCCATTTATATGCTGCTGTGGTGGTGCATAGGTCCAAGGGAGAGATACATTAAACACTTCTAAAGTATATTGTGTGTGGGGTTTTCACTGGGTGCAATAATCTCTGGCAAAAGCTTGCAAGGAAAAACTGGGTTCTGTCTTTAATCTAATGTGATGGAGAATAAAGTAAAAAGCTTGTCAAGGGAAAACTATTGAGCTCCAATCCCCACTTAGTTGGTGTCCTTACAAAAGTATGTGCTGGATTAAGCATCCTTTGAGATGACAATGTACTAAAGCTTCAAAAGTCAAAACAGCTGTAAACTCCACCAGCAGTGACTTGATAAGTATGCTGCTGTGGTCAATGGTTACAAAGACAGAAGAGAATCTTTGCTTGTACAAGAACAAACTTGGGAAAGAATCAAATATAATAAAAGCTACTACTCTGAGTATTCCTTACAAAGTAGTGCCTCCAAGGTGAGTTGGCTATCAGCATGGTTTCCTAGGAGTGTTCTGTGGTCAGGGATTGAAAGCTCAGGGAGCAGCAGGTAGAGCTTGCTAATCTACAAGTTGGTATAGTGATAAAAGGGATCAGGATTTATTGTTGAAGGATTGCCGCCTTTATATACTTGTTGTGCTGGCAAAGTGAATACTAATCATATTGTTCCCGAAGGCTCCAGAGGTCAAATGGAAGTTGTAATGACATCAAAATGAGCTAAGAATGATTAAAGTAAGTGCCAGAAGGTTCTAAGAGGCACAGCACACCCAACCAATCAGGAATCAGTCTACTGAAACCTGTGTGAAATAGAGATACCATTAATGGTATGAAAACAATAGGGAGGGTGAAACAGTTTAGTCATATGACATGGGTACTGACACAGGTACCTGCCTAATATAGAAGCACTTACATCAAGTAATCTTATATAAAGTGAGAGATATCTTATGCAATAAGGTAAGCAGTTGTGATAGTCAGCCAGCTTATGGGATAGTACTGATCAAGATAGACCAACAAGATAAAAGTAAAATAAGGGTAGTGGAAAAATAGGGAAGCAGGAACTATGGTAATGAGCACATTGGCCAGTGAGTGTCACTGTGACCCCACTACATTGCTAAAAAATAAAGCAAAGTTGTCTGGTTCCCAACCAAACCTTACCACTGACAGCAGCAGAAGAATGGTTGGACAACAACTTACTTTGACATTCAGTGCAACAAGTGGGGCTACAACCCAAAAAGCCACTGCGGACAGTGTGCTCACTGAAGGGAATAATGCAGACTCCTGTGGCTCTCAGACAAGTAGGCAACTGGAAATCTCTGCTGCGGCACAAGTTGACCATATTGCTGAGGCAGATGGGAATGTAGTAAAGCAGTCCCTCAGTTGAAGACCTGCAAGTGGCTGTCATAACATCACCACCATGCATAGTAGCAAGTATGTTGTCAGCTTGTACCAAAGCATTAATGAAGCAAATAGGTGCAGTGGC
>MCFE01000444.1:0-73783 GCA_002104905.1 Basidiobolus meristosporus CBS 931.73 | reverse complement strand
AGCAAATAAAGAGGGGTGACTCTACAGTGGAATATATGAAATACACAAGGGGAGGTAGAAAAAGGAAATACCATTTGATAAATTGGTACAGTAGCATTATATAGAACCAGCTGTAGGCTGTCATACTGCCAATGTAATGCCATCAGAGTCTTGCTGTGAGGCTGAGAAGATTCTGTCACGTTCCTTGACATATAAGGAAATTGGATGTCCTGGCTGGTTGGATACACTTAAAATAGTTGTAGAGTGCTAAAATTCCGTAACAATGCCATGCAATTATTGTCACAGCACCAATTAAATCTTGTCAAGTTTTATCCCTCTATCTGGTTATAAAATTAACAAGGCAACGTTGTGATCCCATCATAAGATTGTTAAGAGGGTCACTCATTCCAAACTGCTGGTATTATGATGGTCTCTAAGCAGGATCCTGGTGGCTGATCCAGATTGGATCCACCTGCCAGACCAGATTATTTTTATAGGGAAATCTGATAATAGCCTCTCTAATATCTGGGCCTGGATCTCCATCCAGCCTGGATAGCTACCTGTAGCCATTGCTGGATGAGCTTGGTATGCTATTCAGCAATATAATAGTACATGACCATCATGTCAAAGGGCATATTATCATCTGCATTGGAGATTCTCCAGCCATCAGCAAGATGGCTGGCTTTCCTGGGCACAATGGACATATTGCTGTTAAATGTGTGAGATATAAGGGATTTGCTCCATAACTCAAAGAAATTATTGTTGTTCCAACACAGCTACTAAGAACACCATCTTCCCAAAGAGAGAACATACAGAATTCAGCATGTGATTGCAGCAAAGCTGGCAAGCTATGAGCCATTGGTCAGAATACAGAACTAATCAGAAACTAGAGATATTAAGGATAGTGGGAAACAGTTAGAGCAAAGATATGCACTAGAAGCAATGAACCTGCTCTTCATCAATACCCTGGTAACAATAGCCAATTTATACATTGGGCATTTCACCTGGATGAGCTCCTATGATACCAGAAAAACCTGAAAGAGCTGGCATAATCTTAGAGAGTATCTGATACCCACAGTATTTCTGACAAGCTTTGACTAATATTCATATGTATATGCAGCAATATAAATGAAATGACTAGATGAACTGGATGTGTATTTATTCAAGTGGCCTCTGAAGCATGTTCCACCAAGAGTATATTGGAAGTATTAGGACTACTCCATCTTGTACAGTGTGTGGAGAATATTGGGCCTTGCTTCATCTTTTTGGAGTTTCTTATGGAGCAGATACGTGGGGAATTACAAAGAGAAATCAAGTTGCAAGCACTATATATCCCAATCTGATCTAGAATATTAGACTTGTTCCGCTGTAACATGCCAGGGTATGCAGCACAACCCATGGTCTTTAACAACAATTGGGCGCAATATTATAGCTACCAGTATGCAGGATTGCTCTTAAACAGTTTTGTACCATATGGGATGATCTTGCACACTATAGCACAATCTAATACAATGAGGTTAGCATGGATGATTGCACCAACTCATAATGTTTGCATCACATGCACAATTGGATACTGCTATTATGGCAGGTAAAATCTGGTATTTGGATATGTTTCTTCAATGTAAATGTAAATAAATGCCTATCACACTATAAACTACACTGATACTTACGGTCATAGTTACCATCTCTCCAATTAGATGGTATCTCAGTGGTTAATTGGTCCAAAAGCATCCTGAAGCTGTCAGCCTCCAATTGGCACTTTGACCAATACACAAACTACCTGATTTGCCATCAAATATCTCATTTTGCCCATTGAGCAAGTAAATCTCTGATCCTAGTGATTGGACAAGGTGTCATAGCTAGCATGCAACCAATCAGATAGGTGCAAAACAGATCAAATGGCTGCACTGGTGTTACAGATAATTTATATATATGCAGGGTGTTTATTTATTGGGGTTGTGTCTCAAATGTGAGATGACATTAATATTGCTTATATGAAAAATATAGTGATCACTGATTTGCCATGGCTTGATTTGCACAAAAAATGTATTGTTTGGATCATGACAAATAATAAAAGTTCAATGCAATTGCATCATCTTCTCCTAGGTTTTTTTCTCACAGGGATTACTACTGAAGCATTTGGTAGTGATTCACTTTGCACACCTAAACTACTTCCTTACTGACTATCCTCTTGCTACTTGTGAATTTGTAGTCAGTATTTTGCCTCCTAGTTGATGCGTGCAATGCTGCAGCTTGGCCATGCTTAATACTCCATATGATGCTACTGAACCGGCCTGCAGTGCCACACACAGACTCATTTTTTTACTTGCCAAAGGCTCTGTTGGTGGAGGCACTTCATGTGGGCCATCATTAGTCAGTTCACCAGAAGAAACTCACTGATGGTCAGGTTTAATGGCATGTGCAGGCATGACTTGATATGCTGGCATGGCCCTTGGCTGAGTTCAATGTGATGAGGCTTGTTGATGCAACTTGACCTGCTCCAGTGGACTTGTGTCTAAATGAGCAGTTTGCCAAGTTCTGTTGGTTTTGCTTTAAACTGTGCATATTGACCCAACACAAGTTGACTCAGTGAGAGGTGCTCTTGTGAAGGGTGTTGGTGTAGTTTGGACTGACATGTGCCAGTGCACTGAAGTTGCAAGGGATGGTAAGGAATCAAGCAAGGTGTGCTGGTGCATTCTAGACACTGCTGCTTGCGGTCTGTATCCTTCCTCTAGAAGCTCACCTTCTGACTCCTCAAGGTATTCACTTACTCTCTGTCTGATACTTTGGAACTGTTGCCTGGATGAGTCCTGTGTATATTACTCTTGGAAGTCACTTAGCTCTACTAATATATCACATAATACATTAGCCATTTGAGGCAAAAACTTATTCAAAATCTACAGGGCAAATTGTGTGCAAAATGGTTCCCATGTGACTCCCTCATCAAATCCTCTCACTCTTAGCTCATTCTTGATTTCAATACTTGTCTTGTTATATATCTTCTTACATACATCTGCTGACATCTAGATGTAGAACTCATGCCGCAGCTTTCTACGCAGGTTCTTTCATCTCTGTCAACTCTATGAGGTATCTAGTTCTGCTAGATTAATGAGTAGTGCCCAAATATTGGTATGAAGGCTCATCATAGAAATTTGGGCCATACTAAAATCATTTGGCAAGAACTCAATCAGATCCAGCATTGGCTTCTCCAGTCCAGACCGCACTTGTGAGCTGGGGATGGGTTTTGTTTGGGTTGCATTAAAGATGAGGTGAGACTTGGTATAGAGACCATAGTGATGGATTTGAATACTTATACAGTAGTGTATTGGCATCAACCTGGTCTAATATGAAATACGTATGAAAACCAATGTGATTGTTGAGTTTTCCATATATTATGCATGATGCATCTTGGATTGCATTGACACAGGTTGGATCACATCAATTGCAGTTTGCCTATTTGATCATAGACTTATGAGTAAAGCATCAATAAAAATACCAAGTCATTGTTAGAGGATGATATTTGCAACATAATGATGGGATACATGGCAATTGAAGGAGATTTAATCATAATGCATGGAAAATGAGATAAATAAAGCTGATTGCACCAAATTGATTCAAATCACCTCAGCCTGATCACCTAGCAGTTTAATTATGACTTACTCATCTGAATGATCTTTTCTCATCAATCCCATCACCACCACTGGATCTCTTTTTAACACACTAGAGGAGATCTATACTAAGTACAGTGGACCATCTACCCCAGTCTACTCAAGGAAATCCCTTGTTAAGCTACTCTGCTATTACAAGAACTATTGCCCCACAAGGTTTCATCCCACCATCATTGCCAACAAAAGTCCTAGAAGCTTTCATTCCCAGCTGAAAGCAATGGAGAACCACCTTGCAAAGCATATGAATGACTTAGAGCAAGCTTGGAATACTAGGTTTAGAAGCTCCAATAGACCTCAGTATCACAGAGTGTTCAGCAACAGGTTCCATACAAGGAGTATTTTGAATACCTTCCCAGTCAGGATTAACAGACCTTCTAGATGGTATAGGCACTTTTGGTCTGGCAAGCACAAGGCACACTGTGTGAAGTTTCAAGCACTGTCTGACATTGAGTGTAACATCATCTGGTTTAGTGGGCCATTAGCTGGAAGTAGGCATGTCAAGGCACTCTGGGTAGAGAATCATCCTGAATTCAGAAGAGGGGAGATATGTATGGCTGACTTAGCTTATTCATGAGAGGATTGTCAGAGATTAGGATGTATTGCAGCATATTGAAAGCCAAGAAATGGTGTGCTTAGCAGGGAGCAGAAGCTCTACAATGAGACAACTAATCATTTCAGAGTGAGAGTAGAGCATACATTTGGGTATCTGAAGAGATTCAGCATATTGGCTGGTAAGTACAGAGGAAAGTTGTATATAGGAGAAAACAGCAGAATAGGTAAAATAGTTAAGATACTTATTAATACACAGCATATTCATACACAAAGACATCCACTGAAAGAAATGTGTCTGGTGCACTATGAAGAGTAAATAAAGCAAGGAAAGTACTATTTGGAGCAACATATGTAAGATTGAATGAAATTACCAGTAACTATATCCTACCACTGGCATTATGGTAGAAATTACAGTGCCAGATAGTGCCATAGTGTGCCATATCAATGCAGCACTATAAACAGGCTGGCACTATGTGGCACTATCCAACAGAACAAGTATATTATCTTCATGCTCAACATGGATGTGATGAGTTGGCATACAGAGGCTAACCAGGAAGAGTGGTAAAACACTGAGGACAAATATGCACATGGAGAGATATATGCCTTTAATATTAAGAAGCTAAGCAACCCAACACATGGGTAATCCGCCAAGTATGCAGAGTTGGGCTGGATGCAACAAGCCACTACCTCTTACCAGATGAGCTTTATTATAGTATGCTAGGTTTCTCCTTGGTGCAAGCTTGTTTCTACACTATTGAACACAGAATTCAAACAAACAAGAAACAGAGCCTACCCAGAAGGTGGACTAGAATCCAGCAGGGAGAAGGAATACATTGGCTAAGCACCAAAAAGTAATTTGTAGTGCCAGATTGATCCAGCACTCTAAACTGGCTGGCACTATCCAACAGAAAAAGTCTAGTGTGAAGCTTTAAAGTACACCACTCAGTATCAATCAATGACAAACATTCCCAATATATTTGATGGTAAATATCACAAACAACTGAGAAGCAAGAGCTACTTTCAGGTTACATATGACAATACCTTTGCTTTGGCACTTGAAGGATTCTCATCAAACAAGTACTCTACCAGCAAATCCTGTGGGCCATTGATCCTCATCAACCTGAATTTGCTGCCTATCTTATGGTAGCAGAGCAGGTATCTAATAGCATTCTCTCTGATATCTGGGCCTAAATAATCATCTAACCAGGAAAACTACCTGTATACATTGCTGAATGCACCTTGTATACTTTCCATCAGGATACCACAAAATGGTCATCATATTAAAAGTGTATATTATTATTTGCATTGGAAATACCCCAGCCATTAACATGATGGCTGAGTTTTCAGGGCACAATGAATGGTATTGTTGTCAAATGTAAAAGATCCAGGCAACTTACTCTATAACTCACACATATCAGTTTTATCCAAGCACCAACACTAAGTGCATTATCTTCCCACAGAGAGAATGTAGAGGAGTCAGCATGCATTTGCAGCAAAGTTGGCAAGCTATAAGCAACTGGCCAGAATATGGTATTTATGTTGTAAAATTCATATTTCCACCTGAATATTCACCTAACTTAGTCACTTATATCACTACCTTCAAATCCTAGAGAATACGGACGAAATTCCTTGTTGGGATTTACTTAGAATATTTTCACCAAAATACTAGGTACCCAGAACATGAAAATTCTCAAAGTTGTCCAAACAGCCCCAAACTTTGCACACATGTTCTTGGGACCTTCCTTAACCTATTCTACATGTTTTTTATGCCAAGACCATGTAAAAGTATAAAGACTACTTTTACATTCAATAAATCATTAAGTGAAAACCACATAATCTACTTGTCCTCCCAATCACTTCCAATATCTCCAAGACTCTTACAACAGCCTATTGGAAACTGGAGATACTTAAGATAGAGTGTATCTGATGGAGTAAAAGCATTTGACTGGGTGCAATACTTGTGCTTTTCAAGATATCCCTACACTAATGACCAAGTTGTACATGGGGTATTTCAAGCTGAATGAGCTTGTTGAGATGCCAGAGAAGTTTGAATGAACTAGTAAGATATTACTGAGTATCTCCTACCCAAAGTACTTCTCACAGGCTCCAAACCATATTCATACACATATGCAACCAGACATATACAGGAATTTATTCAAGTGGTGTTCTAAAGCTATTCCTAACAAGAGTACATTGGAAACAATGGGAGTCATATGTGGACATTGTTGGAATATTTATCCAGAAGCAGATCACCAATGCTGACTTGACACATCTGCACCTGTTGAGTTTGTAACATGATTTGAGTGGCTATACTACAAACATAAAGCTGGACATGTAGAGCTCTGCTGCTACTGTGTCCATTCTCTACTCCATCTTGCTTGGTATGTGGAGAATATTAGGCCTTACTTCACCTTTCAGGAGTTTCCTATGGAGCAGTTGTATGGGGAGATAGGAAGACTAGTCAAGGTGCAGGTAGTACCATACCCCAATCTCATCAAGAATGCTATCTTTAAGTCTGTCATGGATGTGATGAGATGGCACATGGAGGACAGCCAGGAAGAGTTGGAGAATACTGAGGACAGAAATGCACATGGAGATACCTATGTCTATGACATTAAGAAGATAAGCAGCCCCAATGTGTGGGTAATCAGTTAAGTAATGCAAAGTTGGGTTGCATGCAAAAAGCCGCTAATTTTATTAGGAAACTCCACCAAGGTGTGCTGGATATCTCATGGTCACAAGTCAACTTCTACACCATTCAATACAGAGCTCACACAAACAAGAGCCAGAGCACACCTATAAGGGGGACTAGAATCCAGCAGGGAGAAGGAATATATTGGCTAATTACCAAGAAGTTCTTTGCTAAAACTCAGGAGGTATTCATGGCAAAAGTGATGGCAAAGTATATGCTACCAGCAATATAAAGTATATAGCCGCTTGGTCAGTATTATACTAAAAAGCTGTAAAATTGGGGTGATAGAAGTATGTCAATTGTGGCAGGTGAGCATATATGTAGAGGTTATTAAGCAGGAGGCCGTTGCTTTTGTTGATTCTAACCGCGTGTGGAATACCCAAAGTAGTAGTGGGCAAGTACATAAAGAGGGGTGATTATACAGTGGACTATATGAAAGGTGCAAGGGGTGGTAGAAAAAGTAAATACCATTTGGTGAATTGATACAGAAGCATTATACAGACTAACTGTAAGCTACCATACCACTGTTATGATGCCAGCAGAGGCTTGCAATGAGGTCATTAGAGCACCATCAAGTTTCTTGTAATATAAGGCAACTGGATGTATTGGCTGGCTAGGTCCTCTTAGATATCATATCAGCACATTAGGACCATTAGAATGCCATGCAATTCTTGCCAGTAAACTGCTCAAATACTGACAAGTTTTTTACTTTGTTTAGCACTACAATTGGCATAATGCTGTTACAATCCTGTCATAAGATTACATAGAGGTTCAATTATTCCAAGCTGCCAGCATTATGACATACTCATTGTAGGATTCTGACAGCCAGTCCAGATTGGATCCACTTGTGGGACCAAATTATTTTTTGTAGGGATTTCCAGCAATGCAAGGTATATGGCAGCTTTGCTATCATCACACTGAAAAGCTGTGAAGTTGAGGTGACAGGAGTGTAATTAATTAATTTCAGCAAGTAGACTTGTTCCATTGTTTCAGCTCATAGTGCCCAATAGTGCCATAGCATGCCAGAAGGTGCCTGATCATGCCACAGAGTGCCAAATGGTGCCATACAGTGCCAATTTGGGATCAAAATTGACATGCATATGACCCTAAAATATCAAATCAATAACTAAATATACAGCACTTTCTGGCACTATGATCAATGGCACAATGGAACAAGTCTAGTGTGAGCATACAAATAGGTTAGCTTGTAGGAGGCTTTAGTTGTTTTGGATTTAAACTATATGTGGAATACCCACAATAGTGGTGGCTAAGCATATAAATTGGGGTATTTATACTATGAAATATGTGAATGGTGCAAGGGGAAGTAGCACAAGGAAATACCATTTGGTACATTGGTATGGTAGCATTATACAGTAATTGCTGTAGGCTGCTATACTGCTGCTATAATGCCAACAGATGTCCACACAAAAGTTGCCAAAACTAATTCAAGTATTTTTTACTTATGACAATTGAATGTACTTACTGGTCAGGTGTGCTCAAATACATTTAGGCCATAGTAAGACCATTAGAATGCCATTCAAGTCCTGTCAAAGGACTGCCAAAACATCATCAAGTTACTTACCTATTTAGCAGTAATATTGGCAAAACACTATCACAATCCCATCATAGGATTGTAAGGTGGGTCAATAATTCTAAGCTGCCAACATTATAGAAGCCTAATAGCAGGATTTGATGGCTGATCCAGATTGGATCCACCCACAACACCAGATAGGGACTAATGCTTTATCAACCAAACAATTTCTAGCACTTTACCCACCAGACTTTATAGCATGTTCATGAGCATCTTACTGGACACTATATTGACCTGTATATATAGCACTATGTATTGCTTGCAGTACCAGTTTTAAAGATATTCAAAGGGACCAAAAGTACATGTAAGCTACATTGTCTCCACCTTAAGAAATATAGACTGTAAAAGTAGTGTTAACTGATACAAATCTTGAAGTTGGGCCTCAATTTGCACCAAACCTGGAATCTTAGATCACAGTGAACAAATCTTAAAGAATTCTGCACATATTCCTTGCTGGGATTTACTTTGATAGCATTCATCAAAACATTAGGTGCCCCAAATATGAAATATTTCAAAAGTGCCCAAACAGCCCCAAGATTTGCACAAGTGTTTTGGAGATATTCCCGAGCATATTCCCATGTACTTTTTGTCAGGACAGTGTATAAATATAGATATCCTTTTACATTGAGCTAATATCTAGATGTATTGCCACAATACTTAACAAGCAGCAAAAGTAGTACAATACAAGCTATACGCCATCTCAGTAACAGTGATAGATATAGCAGTACTGAAGTCAGGGCAAAGGACAGAATGTATTTTATTGAAGAGTTAGAGTGACTTACCCCACTTACAAGATAATTTGCACTACTCAGCTAGTCAGCCATTAAGTTTCATTTTTAAAAGGAGGAATTGTTATTCAATGGCCTATGTATTAGAATAATCTTTGAATGCTGCAACTATATTCAAAGTTGGATTTCTGTTCATTGTCGTGTGCTGCTCTAATACTGCCCATCTGCAATTGCTACTGGGGGAGGATGGCGGTTTCATGGAAGAACAGCATTTGATGGCCCTTGAATACCTAAAGAATCCCCACCCTTTCTCTTATCTTTGCATAAGGAGAGTGCGGATGTTCCCGTAATAAGAGGTGGAGGAAACGGCAACTGCCAGTTGGGCTTGCGAATGTTGATTCTAGGGTATCTCAACAAATTACAGTTGGCTTTCCACAATGTTAAAGCTTCTATTCTTCTGGTATGCAAGGGATGAGCCCAAGTGTTTCCGGATCGCCTTAATAATCGATTCATGCCTGCAGTGGGATCTCCACCATAATATCTAGAAAAGGAATACTCAGTGTCTGGTCTAGCTTTACAGGGAGAAACATGTGCTGTGAGGCGATATAGACACAAGTTAAGGTCGTACTAGTACATTTGAGCATTCAGATGGAATCCAACAGACGTACAGCGACGTGCTGCGTACATACTTTTAGAATCCTGTTAAAGATAGCAGCCAGATCCCGATGAAATATGAAGGGAGGGGAGGTGGATCTGAACCATTTCCGGATTCGAAAGAACGCCCTTGAGCGTTTTGGCCCAACACCGCCAACGGAGCCATGAACCATCGGTAGCTTGCTTCTACCCGATTACACAATTCCTGTTCGGGTTGGTTATTAGTTTGCTATGAGGTTCGACCGCCCCCTATTGCTCAAGCTCGAAGTCGCCCACCCAGCAGGGAATATGATGGATTCCTGCGTCCATTCACTTCCAGGATTCTCCATAGTTTAGTCGGTCCAATAGAGTTGGGGCAGTTTGAGTTCTAACAAATATCTGCCCTGCCAGCCGATGATTAGGCACCAGGTCGATGATTCATTATCTACGGATGCCGCTGATACTGGTGATAACAATGGCCATCCCCCGGACTTCAACCCATGGGTAGAGTGAGCGCAGAGTGGTCAGGAGTACGATGGTCTTTTCGAGATTTCGTGGCAATGATGCCCGATGTTTACCTAGATAGCGCGGCAACAGCTGATTTCACCACGGACACCGTTCCTAACGCTCCCGCGATTCCAGAATGGAATTGGCCTTCCATCAGTGAACGGATCCCTAAGTCCTCCGAAAGGGCACATGTTGGACGCCGCATGGATGGTGCTCGAGAGATCCGCATAAATCCATCAGCATAGGCAAATGTGACTTTACCGATGGTCCCATCCATGCCATTCCATCATATGACATACTCTCGGCTGGTTGCTGGATCCTGCCAATAGCGGGGGATAACAGGTTTCCATCGGCTTGAACAATAGAATCAGCCTGATTGAGCCAAAATAAACCTGGTTCGCATTTAATCTATGCTCTATATACGGCGATTTGGCATGATTGACGGGAGTGAAACAACCGCTACAATGGTGTGTGACGTTGATTGGAACATGTGAGGCGATAAGGCTGGGCAGCCGCGAAATCGTTGCTCATGGTGCGCGGGTGAACTCGGGATGTATCATTGGAACATTGTTTATTGAATCGATTAAGATAGGACTAGCTCGCATGATTGGGTATGGTACAGGTGATATGTAAATCATCCATTTACCAAGTATGGAAAATGGATCAAGGAAGGGTGGCCCATTGCCAGAGAGATTGTTTTGCAGGAAGCTGGGCGGATATACAGGTGGAGGATGGCTCTAGAGATGCTGAATTACGACGCGTTCCAATGCAGGTTGGTTTCTTTTTCTCTGTTGATGGAGTCTACGGTGATCTCGGTGACCGTGGCCTTACTGGGGTTATTGCTGGCTATGGTGCATTCTACGTGATGGTACGCGGATTCCCCCAACTCCGTGAGATCCAGGCCGAGTCTTTCACTCTCAGCGTCGGTGCGAAGACTCAATCCAGGGATCCTGTCCATCACCCACAGAATGATGTAGGTGACAACGAATGTCCAGGCAAACCCTGCTGCACTAGCGGCGAGTTGGTAGGCAACCTGAATGAAGTGGCCGTTCAACCACCCGCCGGCAATAACCGTTCCATCCAAGGCGGCAATTCTCTGCTCGGCAAAGATTCCGGTGAGGATGTTGCCAAGAATGCCTCCGACAGCGTGGACGGCAAACACATCCAAGGCGTCATCGAAATTGAACAGGTGGTTCAGGTGCCGGGCGTAGTTACAGGCGGTGCCGGCGCACACTCCAATCAACAATGCGGGAGCTGGCCCCACAAATCCTGAGGCGGGTGTGATGGCAACCAGCCCAGCAACCGCACCAGAGCAGAATGCGAAGGCCGAAAATTTGCGTCCAGTACGAAAGTAGTCGATGATCACCCATGACAATGCTCCGGCCGAGGCTGAGATGTTGGTCACTACAATGGCCATGACGGCCCTCATGGATCCGGTAAGAGCGGATCCACCGTTGAAGCCAAACCACCCAAACCAAAGAAAAGCGGTGCCCAGGACAACGTTGGACATGTTGTGAGCTTTGAATTCGTCGGTGCCGTGTCCTTGTCTTTTGCCAACTTTGACCGCGTACGCCAGGGCAGCAACCCCGGAACAGATTTCGATGGGGGTCCCACCCGCGAAATCGAGGTTGCCCAACTTCATCAACCAACCATCAGGTGACCAAGTCCAGTATACTATGGGATCGTAGACAAGGGTTGACCAGATGAAGATGAACACTATGGTGGGCAGAATACGAGCCCGCTCAGCTGAGGCCCCGACGGCTAGAGCAGGGGCGATGGCTGCAAACATACACTGGTAAATCATGAAGGCGAGATCAGGGATTTTGGGGCTGCCGATGCTTGGCCCATCCATGACATCTCTAAGAAAGGCGTGGTCCAGGTTTCCGATGAACGGGTTGCCGCTTTTCCCAAAGCAAAGGGAGTATCCCCAGATGAACCATTGAACCACCACCACTGCCACCGACAAGCAGCTCAACATGATCAGGGAAAGCGCATTTTTGGAGCGCGCCAGTCCACTGTAAAAATACCCCACCCCCGGGATCATAAGAAAGATAAGACTAGTGGAGACCATGACCCAAGCGATGTCTCCTGAGGAATATGTAGGAATGGGCTCAGAAGGGGCGCTCATTTGATGCAGTGAATGAATGCGATGATGTTATTGATTGCTGTGCCCTGTCCTCTTGGGGGATTTTATAAGTAGGCATCCACGGCTACAACGCCGCATGGGATATGCGGTCGTCCCCGTAACATAACTGCGTGGGCCAATAGAGATTCGTACGATTATCTACGGAGACGAGGGGGAATTGTCCTTGTGAACCTCAAAACCTTATCTCCAGAAGGGTTCCGAAAGTTAGGAGATTAAGGCGACAGCGTAGATCGGGATTTGGTAGGCTTCATTGAGGAGCGTTACCCTGATGAGACCTCATGTGACTCGCGATTCAGCCCAGGTGAAGTATCCGTCGCTTAATTCGTGTGACTGTTCGTGAAAACCCTCGCCGAATAAGGGTAGAGTTTCAACGCTGATAGGGAACGGACTTTCAGATAACGGGAACATGGAAGCGACTGTTTTTTCCGATTCTGAGCCTGCGATGTGGTCAGCTCTCCGAAGCTGACTGAAGGCTCCTCGCACGTGATCCGGATCCTGGTCACTAACCATCAACCACAAGCTGTTCGATTAGGTCACCATGATTGCGAAACCATACGTACAGCGAGATATTTCAAGGTTGGTCCGGTCCTTTCCATACCCCCGTGGACACCGGCTCATTTGACCGAACCACCATCTTCACAGCAGAGGTTCCGTCGTTGGACGGCCAAGGCCAGTACCAGTCCCTGTGCCATATAGAAGGTAAGAATAAGCGGCCTGTCTGGGGTGCGAGCCCTATCCAACAAGCCTCCTGGTAAAGTGAAGGGAGTCTCTCGCATGCTCAGGTAGCTTCGCATTCATTGAATCATGTGTACTTATCAACGTACGCGAAGATAAGCCAATGTGCATAGAGATCCGGTGATAACCGATTCCTCGAACTCTCATCATCATCATTAGAGTACCACTAACGAGGGAGGAAATGATTGAGCAATCCGTCTCCGTACTGATCCCATCGATTAAGGTTCCTGAATTCCATCTGTTTCACACCCGCCGGGACCGATGGCCAGCTGGACGGGGTCGCCAGAATCACGACTCCCTAACCCTAATTCTGTTGATAAGCTTATTTAGGAATAGCCTGTTATCGAACACTCCTGCCAGCAGCCGATCGATATCAATTAGGGCATTGTTGTCGAATGCGACCATTTGAGGGCGGGACTCACGTGTTGTGCTGGTCATCGATTGCGCCTACCGAATATGGCAAGGCGGACGAATCCCAGTCCCAATTAGCAGACGCTCTTGGAATCCTGATCCATTAGCTTAATCACATGAAAAACCAAGTAACGAATCTCATTCTGTTATGCAGGGAAGCGGGATCCATGACGATTCCGACGCTGTAGCGGGAATCCGGTTGCAATCCAAAGTTGCGGTTGTTCTCATGACCTGATCTTCAGGAGACTCTGGATACGCCCTGTGGGATCCAATAGTGCGTGGATCAGATTGGCTATCATCAGTGAAACTTGGCTGGTGCCATTGTGTGGAGAAAAACGTTGGCACCGTTATAGAGCAGGTCATCAAGTGTGGACGAGCAATTAGAAGCCAGTGACTTGGACCTCATGTTCTCTGATTGCCAGTTGGGGGGTTAATCGGGCAAGTCGATCGGACAGAAGTCAGGGAGCTGGCTGGCTGCTCCGACGCGTTGTTTAGACGGGTGTGGGGGCAGGGAAGAATATGGCTAACATGTAGGTAATCGGAAACTCGTGCCAAGGCGGGATCCCTCTGGCGCTAGGGGAGCTGGATTTCGGTTATCATCAGTACAACCATGCGATATGGTGATTTGGCTTAGTCTGAAGGGAAATTTACCATGGCCGGATTTCTTATTGTGAAGATAAGCAGCCGGTTTCACGCGATCGTGTCGTGAACTGGTTTAGGAAGTCATGATGCAACACCATGGAGGCAGGGTTCGCTAGAAATGTTCGCATTACTATACATGGTTCGACCCATCCCATGACCCTCGAACAAACTGTGATTTTCGGATTGGGTTTTGGAATATGGTCCCAGTGGGCGATGGTTGGCTGGAGATATCCCATAATACTGGCGACCCATTAATTCCCCAACCCTGTAGCCTGATCAACACTCATTAAGCAGCATTCCAACCACTCGAGTAGCATACCCATAATGCTCCTCAATCGTGGCCTTGTCAACATCGATGCCAGGCGTCTGGACTAAGGTATACCGGATTGAAGGAGCCAAACAATCTCTATCTTGCTTGGTAGATATCTTTCTTCAATGCCGACCAAGAGTCCATCAGTAGTTGACCGCCATTGGAAAAACGCTTGGGCTTTATTCAAGTATTGTGCTTACTCATTGGGATGGAGAGTTCGTGCAAGGTACTAGCATGGTGGTGATAATTCAATGAACTCTTTGTCTCAACATGTAGGCGAACGTTCTACATAGCCCGAACTGGATGTTCCGGTTAAACTCGCCTTGAACCCCTCATCTTTCACTCTACCCGAGAACCACCCTCCACAGTCATCCAAAATATATATCCAAACCCATTGGTGACTGTTTACGATGTATATGGCGTAGGTGTACAGTTGGATATCTTGCAAACTATGTCTGAGATCTGGAGAGGATTCCGACATGCTTGGGAAAGAATAGAGCGGCATTCATTTGTGGATCTATCGAGTAGAAATGCGGTGCCAATACTTTCGGCGCTTGCGTGTTGAAGAAGGCCAGGGAACATGTGTGAAGTGCTAGGAAATGCTCAGTCGACTTCGAAACGATATGTCCTCTGCGTTTGCATAATTCGGGAGTATTCAAAAGGTTGCACATGGCGGCAAATCGATTGGCCAAGTGGAGAGTTGCGATATGTGGGTAATTAGGTACCATCCAACAAATGCTTGGCACTCATCCCATAAAGCGTAACCTAAATCCCGTTCCAATACCAAGGTCTGGCCCCAATCCATTACCCTCCCAGAGATAGAAGGTGAGTGACGTGATCAGTAAAATCGGATATAATAGTTCTTAACATTAATGTAAAAATTCCGAATTCCACCTAAATTTTCACCTAACCTAGTCACTTAGATCGTTACCTACAAATCTTAGTGAATACTGACCAAATTCCTTGTCGGGATTTACTTGGATTATTTTCACCAAAATATCAGATACCCAGAGCACGAAAATTCTCAAAGTTGTTCAAACAGCCCCAAACCTTGCACGCATGGTCTTGGGACCCTCCTAAGCCTACTCTACATGTTTTTTATGCTAAGATTGTTGTAAGAGTCTTGGAGATATTGGAAGTGATTGGGAGGACAAGTAGATTATGTGGTTTTCACTTAATGATTTATTGAATGTAAAAGTAGTCTTTATACTTTTACATGGTCTTGGCACAAAAAACACGTAGAATAGGTTAAGGAAGGTCCCAAGAACATGTGTGCAAAGTTTGGGGCTATTTGGACAACTTATCTAATTTTCATGTTCTGGGTAAATATTCTAAGTAAATCCCGACAAGGAATTTGGTCAGTATTCTCTAGGATTTGAAGGTGATGATCTAAGGGACTAAATTAGGTGAATATTTAGGTGGAAATACGAGTTTTTACAACACTCCCACTCAGCTAAATGTTCATACTGACTAGTCCTAATTTTGACCCAAGATATTCAAACTTGTCTCTAGCTAATGGTTTGGTAAATATGTCTGCAATCATTTCATCTGTAGGACAGTAAACTAAGCTAACTAAGTTATTCTCTATAGCTTCATGTATGAAATGATGTCTAATATCTATGTGCTTGGTTCTAGCATGAAAGGTTGGATTTCTACCTAATTGTATACATCCTTGATTATGTTGAAATAAAGTAATAGGTGTTTTTTGACATAGGCCTAAATCTGTAAAAAGTTTTCTTAGCCACATTGCTTCTTTTGTAGCTTCACAGGCTGCCATGTTCTCTGCCTCTGTGGTAGGAAGTGCTACCATTGGTTGCTTTCTTGAATTCCATGATATTGCTCCTTGACAGTAAAGAAAGGGTATCCTGTGGTGGATCTTCTGTCTTCTAAATTTTGTCCCCAATCAGCATCGGAGTATCCCACAAGATCCTGATCTGAAGCCTTATAAGTGTATCTTAAGCAGATATCAGCAGTTCCTTTTAGGTATTTAAAAATCCGCTTAACTGCTGCAATATGATCAGATCCATAGTTCTGATTATGTTGGCTGACAACTTCCACTGAATATGAGATATCTGGATGTGTTCCAAGCATGATATACATCAGACTGCCAGCCTTGAGTATTCCTCAGTCTGATAAACACAGGTCTTGAATAAACAGCCTTGCCTTGAATCCTGCCTTGCCTTGATGGTCCACACCTAAGTCCTTTCCAGCCGTGCCTAGCTTTTCCTCCTGCCTTGTGTCTATTCATAACAATAGCCAATATTAATCTGATGGAATTAAACTTGGCTACTGGTGCAAAGGTCTCAGTGCAGTCAAGTCCTTTTGTTCAAGAGTATCCTTTGGCCACAAGTCTTGCTTTGTATCTTTCAATTGTACCATCAGCCTTGTATTTTGTCTTGAAGACCCATCTGCATCCAAATGATTTTTGGTTGATCAGTAATTTGACCAAGTCCCAAGTTTGATTTCCATCAGGGCCTGATATTCTTCAGTCATTGCAGGTCTCCAAAGCTTTGTCTGAGGCCTATTTAGGGCCTCTTTTACAGTCTGGGGTTCATCAATATGGACTGAATAGGCATAGGCTAAGTTTGTACCCTCATTGATATTGTAATTTGGGTTATTTCTTGTCTAATTGGATCTCCAGGCATTTGATACTGGAATGATCACTTCTGGTATACTCCTGGGCACTGATTCTGGCTGAACCACAGTTGTAGAGTCCTCTGTAGTGAGAAATTTTCATTGTTTTGCTCTGATTCAATCTTGACAATTGGTGGACTTGAGATCAAATTTTTGTCATCATCTGATGTCATTTTTGGTGAAATTTTGAACTTTCATCAAACAACACATCCCTGGACTTGATCGGCTTCTTTGCTCTGGTATTGCAGAGTCTGTATGCCTTACTCTCATTGCAGTAGCCCAAAAATATGCATTTTACACTTTTTGGCTCAAATTTTGACTGATTTCCGGGCAGTTTCTTGGCATATGCTATACACCCAAATATTCTTAGATGTTCTGCACTTGATCTGTATCCATACCATGCTTCATATGTAGTGGAATCACAAAGTATTCTGTTATAACTCTGATTTTTAGGTATACAGCAGTGGCAACTGATTCCACCCAAAAATCATAGGGTAATTTTTGATCATGGATCATAGATCTTGCCATATTAATTATTGATCTGTTAGCATGTTCTGCTACTCCATTTTGCTGTGGGGAGTATGGTACGGTAGTCTCTTCCTTTATCCCATGAATTTTGCAGAAGTGGATAAAGAGTTTTGAGATATATTCTCCACCATTTTCAAAGCATATTTTTCTTGATTTTTTCACCAGTTTCTCTCTCCACCATGGCTTTAAACTCTCTGAGCTTAGACAGAGCTTCTTCCTTTCTCTCCATGAGGTAGACCCATGTGTATCTTGTATAATCATCAATAAAAGTGATCAAATACTTCATCCTGCCTAAGGATAATTTTGCATAGGTCCACACAGATCTGAGTGAATTAGATCTAATTTTTTCTTAGTTTTGATTAACCCAGAGCTCTTGAATAGTTGTCAGGCTTGTTTCCCATATATGCAGGCTTCACAGTGCTCCAAATTAGCTGGGGGATCAGTTTTCACTCCAGAAATTAGCAGATCTTTGATCATTTTGTGCAAATAATGAGTATTGATGTGGCCAAATCTCCTGTGCCAAAGCATTGGTGTTTCTTCATTTAAGTTACTTATATTGGCTTCCAAATATGATGCAATATAAGTCAACTTGTACAGGTTCTGATTTCTGATACCCAAAGCAATATGGGCACCATTTTGATCAATGATCTTGCATCCTGAATTGTCAAAGCTGAAACTGAGTCCTTCTGCTGTGGCCTTGCATACAGAGAGTAGGTTCTTGCCTATTTCTGGTACATAGAGTACTTCTTATAGGTCAGTATATGGCTTCCTTCACTGCTTCTGAGGTTTACTTGGATAATTCCTTCTCCCACTGCATCAAGTGTTCTATTGTCACCCATGAAAAGCAGCATTTCTATATTCAGGCTTCTTTTGCTGATTATTGTTCTGTTTGAGGTAATGGTCTGATGTGTGTCCTTTCCTTTTGCAGTAGTTGCAAAATAGGTTGCTGTTGCCTTTGTGGGGTCTTGGGTACTTCCTTTGTTGGTTATCATTGCTTATTAAAGCATTTTCTTCTTCCTTCTTATTAGCGCTTGATTTTCTTAATTCTTCATCCAGGAGCCTTCCATATAGGTAATTTAAGGTCAAATCTTCAGTTCTGGACTCTAGGGCCAATACAAGGCCCTGAAACATGTCTGTTAGGCTATTCAGGATGGTAACTATCACATCCCCATCAGTAGTTGGTATGCCCACAGATTCCATCTCATCTACCAGCAGGGTAATTCTGGTAATTAGATTTTCATTTCTTCTCCTGGCAGCATCTTTGTGCTAAAGTATTTTTGTCTCAGATACATTTTCTTGGCAACTGAATATGACTGGTAGGGATCTTCTAATGCCTTCCAGGCATTCTTTGCCATTTTTGCTCTTGAGCATTGAATTAGCAATTTGTCCTCAACATCAAGGCAAATGCAGTTAAAGGCACTTTGTTCTTTCTTCTGGTACTTTAAGGCTTCCTCTCCCACATTTTTAGGAGGGCATTCTTCTCCCATGACAATATCCCAAAGGCCTCTTTCTTGTAGCAGCATCTTCATCTTCACCTTCCACACTTGGTAGTTAGATCCATCCAACATTTCAGCAGAGGGAAAAATTCCAGTAATAGCAGTAGTAGACATTGCAGGGAGTGACAGCTTGGGGTTCATAGCCTGTTGTAAGAGTCTTGGAGATATTGGAAGTGATTGGGGTGGACAAGTAGATTATGTGGTTTTCACTTAATGATTTATTGAATGTAAAAGTAGTCATTATACTTTTACATGGTCTTGGCATAACAAGCACATAGAGTAGGCTAAGAAAGGTCCCAAGAGCATGTGTACAAAGTTGGGGGCTGTATGGACAACTTTGAGAATTCTCATGTTCTGGGTACCTGATATTTTGGTGAAAATATTCTAAGTAAATCCCAACAAGGAATATGGTCAGTATTCTCTAGGATTTGAAGGTGATGATCTAAGTGACTAAGTTAGGTGAATATTTAGGTGGAAATACAAGCTTTTACAACAAAGATCATGTAAAAGTATAGATACTACTTTCACATTCAATAATTCATTAAGTGAAAACCACATAATCTACTTGTCCTCCAAATCACTTTAAATATCTCCAAGACTCTCACAACAGGTTATGAGCTCCAAGCTGTCACTCTCTGCAAAGTCTACTACTGCTATTACTGGAATTTTCCCTCTGCTGAAAAGTTGGATGGATCTAACTACCAAGTGTGGAAGGTGAAGATGCAGCATTAGCTACAGGAAAGAGGACTTTGGGAAATTGTCCTGGGAGAGGGATGCCCTCCTAAGAATGCGCAACAGGAAGCATTGAAGTACTAGAAGAAAGAACAAAGTGTCTTTAACTGCATTTGCCATAATACTAAAGACAAATTGCTAATTCAATGCTCAAGAACAAAAACAGCAATGAATAACTGAAGGGCTCTAGAAAATACCTACCAGTCATATTTTGCACTAAGAAGATACATTTAGACAAAAGCTCTTTACTATTAAGATACTACCAGGAGAAGAAATGAAAAATCTATTAACAAAATACCGTGTCAGTTGCTAAGATGAAATCTATTGGCATACCAACCACTAATGGGGATATGATAGTTACCATCCTGAATAGCCTGAAAAAGAAGATCTAGGGCCTTGTATTAGCCCTAGAGTCCAAAACTAAAGAGTTGACCATAAATTACATACATGGAAAGCTCCTGGATGAAGAATTAAGAAAATCAAGTACCAATAAGAAGAGAGGAGTGAATGCTGTAATAAGCAATGATAACCAGCAAAAAATATACTCAAGACTCTTCAAAGGCCACAGCAACCTGTTTTCCAATTAATGCAAAAGCAAAGGTCATATTTCAGACCAGTGTCTCAAAATTAGAGATAATTAGCACAAAAAGCATGTATATAGAGTTGTTGCAACAACTGAAGATAGACTTTTCATATCAGCACTATATCTGACCACTTGGCACTTCTAGAATGGCATTTGGCCACACTTGTCACCTTATGCTCACTGAGTTAGGTTAGTTAGACCCAGAAGTATTGGTAATATCCTGAATGAAGATCTAATGATGTAATTGGAGGACATCCAGTAAATGACTCAATTTTTCATGTGGTACAGGAAGTTGCTTAGCATCTTTAATGGTGACCTTACTCAAATGCTGTTTGCCTTGAATAAACCTTAGACTTCCATTTTTCTTTAAGAGTGTAAAACAGGGATTCCAATATGGTCCATAGCTATACTCAATGACTTCACTTTTAAATCTTGATTTTAGCCTTACCATTACATTGTTCAGTAATCTTGAGGGAATA
The DNA here is from genome assembly GCA_002104905.1 of Basidiobolus meristosporus CBS 931.73. Taxonomy (NCBI): domain Eukaryota; kingdom Fungi; phylum Basidiobolomycota; class Basidiobolomycetes; order Basidiobolales; family Basidiobolaceae; genus Basidiobolus; species Basidiobolus meristosporus. The sequence continues at coordinate 52,737 of MCFE01000444.1, read as the reverse complement.
GGATATGATCTTAGTGCCCACAGTGTATGTTCAATGGTATGATTCTTAATTGGTGGAAACAGCTCTGTGGATAAGCATCCTCTTTGCGCTGTAGTGGGGTGACAGTGACACCCACTAACAGATGTGCTCATTCCCTTATTTTCTACTTCCCTATATCTCTACTACAGTTATTTTAGTTTTATCCCATTTGTCTTACTTGACCAGTGCTATCCCATAAGCTGGTAGACTATCATACCTGCTTACCTTATTGCATAAGTTACCCCTCACTTTATGTAATATTACTAGCTATAAGTGCTTCTATATTAGGCAAGTACCTGTGCCAGTACCCGTGACACATGGTGAACCCATGTCACTATCCCTACCATTTCCATACCATACATGGTATCCCTATGTTACACAGGTTTCAGAATCCTGATTCCTGATTGGATGGATGTACTGTGCCTCTTAGAACCTGCCAGCACCTACTTGGAGCATTCTTAGGTCATTCTGATGTCATTAAGATTTCTATTGATATCCAGAACCTTCCAGAATACCATGATTAGTAATCACTTAGCCAGTGAGAAAAGTATATAAGGGAGGCTATGCCTCAACAATAAATCATCATCCCTTTTATCAATATACCAACTTGTTGATTAGTGTGATCACTGCTACCTGCTGCTACCTGAACTTCCAACCCCAGACCACAGGACACTCCCAGGAAACTGCGCTGACAGCCAACCAACCTTGGAGGCACTACTTGTGAGGAATACTCAGAGTAGGTATCTTTTATTATATTTGATTCTTTCCCAAGTTTGTTCTTGTACAGGCAAAGATACTTTTCCATCTTTGTAACTATTGACCACAGCTGCATTCTTATCAAGTCCCTGCTGGTGGAGTTTACAGTTGTTTTGACTTTGGTAGCTTTAGTACATTGTCACCTCAAAGGATGCGGAACCTAGCACATACTTTTGTTAAGATGCCAACTAAGTTGGGGATTGTAGCTCAATAGTCTTCCCTTGACAAGCTTGTGGCTTTATTCCCCTTCACATTAGATTGGAGACAGAACCCAAGTATTCTTAGCAAGCTTTTGCCAGAGGTTATTGCACCCTGTGAACACCCCACAAACAAAACACTTGAGAAGTGTTGGGCATATCTCTCCCTTGGACCTATACACCACCACAGCACATCATTAAATGCAAAGACATTGTCTTAGCATTGTGGTATAGTCAAAAAGAGACTTTTCTTCCTAGTTGTAATAGTAGTCTCTATAGCTAACTCCAGGGGCTTCTTGTCTGTGAGTCTGATTTTTCATACTTGTGCCTAGGCTCCATTTTGGGATTGTTGTGGGCAGATGGTGAGATTCAAGTAGATGCTGGCTTTGTTTTCAGTGCAACTGGCCTATATTTGGTGTTTGTCTTGCTGGTTGTCAATGGAATGAAGTGTTGATCATAAAACAAAATCTCCTATGAATTTGAAAATTTTGTACTGCAATTAAGTGTGCATTTCTGGGAATAATCTCTTCTGCTGCACAAAAAGTTGCCCTTCTTTTGTGATTATCAGATGTGACTGTAAGCCATAAGCTTCTGTCAAGTCTGTTATCTGCTTGTAGAAGAGATTCTCTCTCATATGGTTGTCCCAACAATACCTCAAAAGTTGGTCCATTGGCAACAATGAAAAAGGGAGAAGTAACCATGATTACTCCAGATTTAATTAGCTAAGAGTGACAAAGTCCAAGCATCTTATCTGCAGCACCTATATCAGTTCTTGTATTCCAGTCAGCTTCTGTCAATGGCTATTTGATTTTTTCAAACATCACAGCAGTGATGGTGTTGATTCCTGATCCAGAATCAAAAACATTTTCCACCTCAGTATTGATTATTGCAGCAGTATAGTATTCTGTTGTAATAGAGTAAAATGTCTTTTCAACTCCAAATTATAGCTGCTCACTTGATAAAGTTGTAGAAGATTGTTCTTGATAATGCAGGTGGATATCTTTGCGCATGGGTTTTACCATTATAGGCAGTAGCTGGTTGAGATTTGCTGATAGTGGTGACCTTTTCTTGATTTGTAAGTTGTGGAAATGGAGATTTCCAGCATTTGTTGATATCTTTCTGTGTAATTGCAGCAGTGTCATACCTTGATTGAGATTGCAAGTGCACTTTTGGGACTTTTGATACTTCTGGCTGTGCCAGTATTTCAACAACCTGCTGAGTTCTTTTGTTGGTACGCCCTTTTTTAGAATTGCTCTCTGTAGAAACATATTTTCTCTTGTCAATAATGGATAATAAATTCCTCTACTTCCTCTTTTTCTATTAGATATTCTTGGACCTGCCCAGACAGGACTGATATTGTGAGTATGTAATGTTTGTTGATTGAAATTTCTGCAGTCTTTTGGATTTGTATGAGATTTGATGTTGTGGTGCTTCTGCTTGTTTCTTCTTGAGCAGGTACATAGGACATCAGTCTAAGATACCATCTCTAGATAGGTAAAGGGCTCCCAGCAGTATCTCACATCTTCCCGTAGCAATCAATCTTAATTTTGTGACTGTCAATATCAATACTTAATATTTGGCAACCATACAGGCTACATTCAGCAGATTCACAGTACACAATATATTTGGTTTGCTGTGGATAGTTACTGGTTGTTTTGGGACTTTCTGGTCTTGCTTTGTTGATGCTTGAAATGATACACCTTGAGTGTCCAACTTGAGTGTCAGTTTTCCTAATGCAACTATTTATTATTCAACCTGATCACTATGTAGGTTATTTGTATGATGAAGAATTTGTTTAGTTGGAGTGAAAATCTTCATTTGATTGTTAATAGGAGCCATGAATTGTCTCCCTGATTGCTAGTTTAACATCATTTGTTTAGCATTGTGGTAGAAGCTTGCCGCCTGAACTTGGGGGCTAATAGCATTAAACATCTCTTGAGGAATATTTATCAGAAAATGGTTTCTTTGATAAAATCATGGAATTCCAATAGCTGCTTCAACATACCTTGCATTTAACTCAAACTTTCAAATGTACTTCTGAAAGGGTTAGGTCTTGTTGTAAGGCATTTCTAGCTCATTTATTGTCACAAACTGTGCTTTCTTGTGGTACTCAGCAGAAATAGCCTGTTGAGCAGTGTCCCAGCTATAGTTTGCACCAAAAGATATCTTGAATAGATCTAAACTTTGTAAGAATATTGATATCTCAACTCCACAGTGAAAAGGACACAACTGGGTTGTATTCTTGTGTGATAGCTCAAACGCTGCAGCTATGTTGCTAAACTCTTGTAGAAACTCAGTGATATTTCCTCCTGAGGATCTTACTGGAATTGCACCTTTAAAGGTGGCTATTAACTCTGGGAGTGGTGTAATGGTTATTCTTGTAAGGTTTCTTGATGCTTGTGTAGTAAAATATTCAAACTACCCAGGTCTTCCAACAAATTCTTGCACCAATTTACCAACTGCTATTTTGTTGTACCACCTTAATTTGAGCCATGCATACATTCCACTGTAAGAACACCCTAATTTATTCACCTACCCACTACTTCTGTATTATTTCATCTATAGTTTGACAAAAAAACTATAGCCACCTGCCTACTAACCTCTATATATTTGCATTTGCCTTAGTGTCAGAGACAAGTTGCTAACTCAATACCCAAGACCAAAAGCAGCAAAGAATGCCTGGAAGGTAACAGAAGACATCTACCAGTCATGTTCATCTGCCAAGAAAATACTTCTTGGACTAATATTCTTTACCGTAAGGATGCTGCTAGGAGAAGAAATGTAAAAATTATTTAAAACAATTACCCTGCTAGTGGATGAGATTGAATTTGAAGGCATACCAACTACTGATGAGGGTATAATAGTATCTATCCTGAATAGCCTGAAAGACAAGTTTCAGGCCTTTATATCAGCCCTGCAGTCCAGAAATGAAGATTTGACCTTATATTACATATAATGTAGGCTCCTGAATGAAGAATTAAGAAAATCAAGCACCAATAAGCAGGAAAAAGAAAATGCTTTGATAAGCAATGATAATCCACAAAGAAGATACCCAGTACCTGTTATGGGCAATAGAAATCTATTTGCAATTACTGCCAAAGGAAAGGACACACATCAGACCGTTGCTTCAAATGAGAGATAGTCAGCAGAAAAAGCCTATATATGGTATTACTGCAACAACCAAAGATAGACTATTCATACCTACACTAAATATGCCCACAAACAAGGATTCTCAGATGTGGTATATTGACTTTGGAGCATCTCAAAACTCTACACACCAAAAAGAACTTTTTACCCAATATCAAGAAATTCCATTCAAGAAGGTGTAAATGGGTGACAACAGAACACTTGATGTAGTGAAAGAAGGAACTATCCAAGTAGACCTTAGAAGCAGTGAAGGAAGCCATACACTGACCTCAAAAGAAGTATTGTATGTGCCAGAAATTGTCAAGAACCTACTATCTGCAAGTAATGCCACAACAGAAGGACTCAGCTTCAGCTTTCACAATTCCAAATACAGGATCACTGATCAAAATGTTGTCTTACTGCATGGATATTAGAGATCAGAATCTTTATCAGTTGATGTATATTCCGTCATATCTGGAAGCCAATATTAGTAACTTAAATGAAAAAACATCAATGCTTTGGCACAGGAGATTTGCACAGATTAATTATGACTTTTGGGCAAATGTTCAATAGTCTGCTGATTTTCATGGTAAATTGATCCCCATGCTGATTTTGAGCCCTATGGAGCTTGTATATATGGGAAGCAAGCCAGACAATCATTCCAGAGCTCCAGATTAATCAATACCAAAAATGAATTATATCCAATTAACTCAGATATGTGTGGACATATGCATAACTTGTCCTTAAGTGAGATGAAGTATTTAATAAGTTCAGGGAGTTTAAAGCCACGGTGGAGAGAGAAACTGGTGAAAAACCTAGAAGATATGCTCTGATAATGGTAGAGAATATACCTCAAAACTCTTCATCCACTTCTGCAAAATTCATCAGATAATGCAAGAGATTACTGTACCATAATACCAATAACAAAATGAAGTTGGGGCTGCAAATATGTCTTACAGTGACCAAAACTGGTCTAGAATTGTTAAGAAAATTTTTAGCTGCTGAATGTGACAAAATAGTCCAATATTTCAACACTCCCGCTCAACTACATAATTTCTTAATCCTAATTCCTCTCTGAGTTTCTCAAATTGAGGTCTAGCTAGTGGTTTTGTCAATATATTTGCCACCATTTTGTCAGTTGGACAATAAACTAAGTCTACTAAGTTATTTTCTACAGCTTCCCTCACAAAGTGGTGATGTATATTTGTGTGCTTAGTTCTGGCATGATTAGTAGGATTCTTAGCTTAAGAAATACAACTTTGATTATCTTTGTAAACACATGTTGGTTCATCTGAGTTAAAGTCTAAGTTTTTGAATAATTCCCATAGCCATATAACCTGCTTAGTCTCTTGACAAGAAGCCATATATTCAGCCTCTGTTGTAGATAGGGACACAGTTGGTTATTTTTTGCAATTCCAAGAAATAGCTGCACCAGCATAAAGAAATACATACCCAGTGGTAGAGCATCTGTCAATCAGATCTCTGCCCCAATCTAAATTGCTCTAACTGTCAAATTTCTGCCTGTTAGCTGCTCCAGAGTATTTTGGTACCATATTTGTAGTACCTTGTAGATATCTGAAAAGCACCTGACTGCTGCAATTTGATCTGATTCATAATTATGCATATATTGACTGACTATTACAGCTGCCACTGCAGTATCAGGATGTGTAGACACCATCAAATACACTAGGCTACTAACCATTGATTGATAGGGAAAGTTTTGGTCCATATTTGGGCTGCTTTCACCTAAACAGGCTGAGATTTGCTCAATTTTAGATTATTGTCCATAGGGTAGCTGCTGACCGGCAGTTTTCCATTCTGAAGTGTTTAAGAGTGTCCCTGATGTACTTAGACTGATTCAGCACCATTTACTGTGTAGGTATGTCAAAATTCACTTCAATTACAAGAAAATAGCTCAATTTTCCAGGATACTTCATCTAATACTTGCTGAAGAGATCTGATTTTGTGGGTTTACGTGCCTCCTGGCCACTTGTAGCTAGTATTAGGTTGTTAACATACAGAGCTAGGATTATCACACCCTTTTAGAGCGGTTTCTCATATATACTGTGAACTGCAGTGGTACAAATAAACCCAATCTCCTCTAGATATGTGTCAATCTTGTTGTACCATGTTTTAGGTGCCTGCTTAAGCTCATATAACAGTTTCCTGCATCTGCACACCTTATGAGGACCTTTTGGATTGGTAAAACCTTCTGGTTGCTCCATATACATAGTTTCTTGCAAATCCTCATTTAGAAAAGCTATTTGATATCCATTTAGTGTAGATCTAGACTGTGTACAGCTGCCAGGGCTAGAACTGTCCTAATAGAGTTAAACTTGGCAACCAGAGCAATTGTTTCCTTAAAGTCTAGTTCCTGAGTCTGGGAATAGCCTTTGGCCAACAATCTAGCCTTGCACTTATCAATGGTACCATTTGAGGTTATCTTGATCTTGTAGACCTATCTACAACCTATTGACTTTCTCCCCATTGGTAAATCTACCAGTTCACACATTTTTGCTTTGCTCAGTGATTGGTACTCTTCCTGCATGACTTGTTGCAACATAGTAGCATCTGGACTTTGCATTGCCTGTTCCAGATTCTAAGGTGTGGCACATAAGGCATGATAAGCTCCTTCATCATCATTGAATGTCTGCCACCAGGATCCAGGGACATTTCTTATTCTAATAGATCTACTGACCGGGATAATCTGCTCTGATCTGGAACTAGTAGAATTATCTTCTCTATCTGGCTGAATTTGGTAACCATCTTCTTTATTACTGTTGATTGCATCATCAGGCAGCTGGTCAATAGTTTCTGTGGCTTTCTGATCAGAATTCTACTCAAATACAATGTCCCTGCTCTAAATCAGCTTCTGAATTTTGCCATCATACACTCTGCACCCTTTAGTATCATCACAATATCCAAGAAAGATTTCTTTTCTACTCTTTGGTTGCAGTTTTGAGCATTTTTTGGCAGGGATGTGATAAAAGACATCCCTGCCAAAGATCCTGAGGTGTTGGAGGTCTGGTTTTTTGCCTGTATATGCTTCAAAGGGCGTATCATCATATAGTGCTGTTGTTGGCATCATTCTTGGTGTATACCATGGTGACAACAGAATCAGCCCAAAACTTATACTACATTACCTTATCATGTAGCATAGATCTTCCCATCACTACTATTGCTCTGTTTGCACATTCTGCCACTCCATTTTGCTGTGGAGTAGGTGGAACAGTGGTCTGCCAAATTATACCAGTCAATACACAGCATTTTGCAAACTCCTTTGAGCAGTTTTCCTCTCCATTGTCACTTTACAGTATCTTCAATTTACACCCTGTTTGTGTTTTTGTCATGTTTTTGTAGTGTTTAAACATATCTAAAGCCTCATCCTTTGTTTTAAGGAAGTATACCCATGTACATCCAGTCTTGTCATCAATACACATCATAAAGTATCTATTGGCTCCAAAGCACAGTGTTCTCATGGGCCCACATTTGTCTGAGTGCACAATAGCCAATATTTTGGCAGTGTTGATGCCATCTGAGCTCCTGAAATGTCATCTAGCTTGTTTGCCATAGGAACACCCCTTACAGACACTTAATTTGATTGTAATTGAGTAATTTAGGCCTAAAACAAGCTATTTTTCACCAATTGGCACTCTTTCTCTACCCCAATGTGTCCCAGCCTCCTATGACATGTCTCCCAGTAGGTTTCATCAGTTCCAGCAATGTTAGCATACTCAGGTACAATGCTCTTGCATTGCAACTTGTATATATTGTCATATCTGATTTCCAAAGCTATTATTTGTCCATTTTCACTCAATATTGAGCAGTTCAGCATAGTAAAAACAAATTTCAGTCCCTGAGTAGTTGCTTTACTGACTGACAACAGGCTCTTAGCTAGTCCAGTGATGTAGGCTATGTCAGTCAGTTTTGCTGTTGTAGCCCCTGAGATATCACTCATATTTAGCAGTATAGACCCACAGGTGGTAGTTCTCAGTGCACAGTTGTCTCTCAGATAAACCTCTTTGATGGGAATAGTCTTTAAGTTGCTGAACCACTCCTTTAAATTACAAATATGCTGTGATGCTCTGGAGTCAATATACCATTCATTACTGTGGTACTTGCACTCCCTTGTAAAGTTACAAATAACTGTTCATCAGTTGGTGTATGGTTTGCCTTCACTAGTTTCTGCTTTTTATTTGCTTATTTCTTGCATTCTCTTGACCAATGTCCTAGCTTCTTACAGTAGTTACAGCAACCAGTTTTATTTGGTTTAGCTGCTTTCCCTTCCTTTCTGTGTTCCTCTCTGAGCTAAATAAAGCATTGTCTTCAGTTTTCTTTGCTTGATCATTACATCTGAGTTTTTCATGGCAAAGTCTTCCTTGGACATAGTCTAAAGTCAAATTGTGCTCTTGGCTTCAAAAAAAGGTATGAGTGGCACATACTTGTCTGGTAGGCTGCAAAACAGACAGAGCATCTTTTCTTCATCATCTACACCAGCATTAATTTAATTAATTTGATCTTCACTATAGGGGAATAATCATAGGATCATAAATGTGAAGAAATTGGCAAAGTTGGGGCTGCAAATCAGTCTTACAGTGACCAAGAGTAGTCTAGAATAGCTAAGTACATTTTTAGCTGCTGAATGATACCATATAGTCCAATATTTCAACATGGACTGTAAAATGGCAGCTACCCCAATGAAGACAAACCTTAACTTGGTCAAACTTGATCAAATCTAGAGAGCTTGGGGTCATTGGTTATGAACCACTGCTTGAATGTTTGAGTTAGATCAGTTTTAAGTCAAATCAATAAGCTATATGTTTAGCCTATCAGTATATTAGTATTATCTATCAAATCAGTAGCATCAGTCAGCAAATGAATCAGCAGATCCTTATCAGACAGAAATAGATACATCAAGTAGGATCTTGTTGGGTGATGATGATGCAATCAAATGAGTCATCAGCCACAACCTATATTAAGAAATACAATTAGTCAGCAGTTGATTTGGCAAAATGTATATAAGGAGCTGCTGGAACCTCAATAAAAATCGGTTCAAGTTTTAGTGAATACAATTCTAGCTGAACTCCCTATCCTCTACAACTCATATACCTAGACTTGTAATGCATATAAAAGCTGTGAAATTCCTTATCAATCTATAGCCAGCAGTCTGAAGCATATCATGCTTGGAACATGTCTTGATATCTCATATTCAGTGGGAGTTGTCAGCCGGCATACTCAGAACTATGTATCTATTCATTTGGTAGCAGTTTAGCTGATTTTTAGATACCTAAAGGGAGCTGCTAATATCTGCCCAAGTCAAACTTATACAGACTTAGAATAGGCCCTTGCTGGATACTCTTATGCGGATTGGGGACAAGACTTGGAAGACAGAAGAATCACCACAGGATAAACCTTCCTTGACTGTAAAGGAGCAATTTCATAGAATTTAAGGAAGCAACCACACCATAGCACTTTCTATCACAGAGGCAGAGTATATGGCAGCCTGTGAAGATAGAAAAGAAGCAATGTGGATAGGAAGCTTTTTAAAGATTTAGGCTTGTGTCAAAAAACTCCTATTGCTTTATTTGATCTAATTAAGGATATATATAATTAGGCAGAAATCAGGTTTTTCATGCTAGTACTAAGCACATAGGTATTAGACATCATTTCATAGGTGAAGATATAGAGAATAACTTAGTTAGCTTAGCATACTGTCCTACAGATGAAATGGTTGCAGACATATTTACCAGACCATTAGCTAGAGACAAAATGGAATATCTTAGGTCAAAATTAGAGCTAGTCAGCAGAGCATTTGGTTGAGTGGGAGTGTGATAAAAATTTGTAATTCCACCTGAATATTCTCCTAACTTGATCACTTGGATCATTCCCTATAAAACTCAGCAAATACTGACTAAAATCCTTATTGGAATTTACTTAGAATACTTTCACCAAAGTATTAGTTACTAAGAACATGAAAATTCTCAAAGTTGTTCAAACAGCCCCAAACTTTGCACACATGTTCTTGGGACCTTCCTAAGCCTACTCTACATGTTTGTTATGCCAAGATCATGTAAGAGTATAAATTTACTATCATATTCAATAAATCATTTTGTGGAAACCACATAATCTAGTTGTTCTCACTATCACTTACAATATCTATAGGACTCTTGCAACAGTACTACAGCTTCCCAAGTCAGAATAACTGTAAACTCCACTAGCAGGGACTTAATAACAATTCAGCTGTGGTCAATAGTTCTACAGGCAGAGAAGTATCCTTGCTATTACAAAAACAAACTGGGGCAAGAATCAAATTTTGTATAAGATACCTAACTGCAATATACATCACAAGTAGTGCCCCCAAGGTCAGTTGGCTCTGTGCATGATTTCCTGGGAGTGTCCTGCAGTCTGCAGTTAGAAGTGCATGGAGCTGAAGGTAGCACCAATTAAACCAATTAATAAGATGATATACTGACAAAATGTATGATTATTTATTGTTGAGGAAGTGTTTCCTTTGTATATGTCCTTCATTGGCTAATTGATCACTAATTGAGGTGCTACAGAAGGGTCATTAGACCATTAGTCACCTTGATGGCATCTGAATGAGCATATAATGATCTAGGTAGGTCCTGGAAAATTCTTAGAGGTGCTTCTCATCCAGCCAATCAGGGATCAGTATTGTGGAGCCTCTGAAACATAGATACCATAAAGGGGTGAAAATGGTATTGATGGTAGCATGGTCAGATCAAGTTGCATAGGTGCTAGCACAAGCACCTGCATAGTATAGATGCACTTACGCCCAGTATTCATACAGGAAGTAAAGGTTAACCATTGCTATGCAATAGGCAGGTGAGATAGCCAGCTGGCTTATGCAGTACTACTGATCAAATAAAATAAGTGGCACACAACTATCATAAGGGTGGTAGAACATGGAGTGGTAAAAAATATAGGGATGAGTGCATTGTTTAGTGGATATCATTGTATTCCCACTATAGTAAATCCTTGGCAAAATCATACCAATTCTTTTATATTTTTCCAGTTTCTTAGAGGGCTCATTTAGCTTAAAATGCCTCATGGACAACTTGGCAATTAGTTTAAGGGTATTGTTGAGGAATGAATGCATTGCTCCCAGTGACAGGTTTTGCTCCCACATTTTCCCTCTATCACCAGTATTGCTGGTTTTTAATCAACAGCATATATGGACCAATGACTTGTTACTTGCTAGCATTGTGACCAATGCATGCTGGGTTGGGTACATTCTCTCTATATAAAAATGATGCACTTAGTATTGGTGTGTAGATACAAATTATGTATGTGAGTTAAGAAGTAAGTCCCCTGAATCTTGCCCATCTGACAGCAATACCATCCATTGTCCCTAGGAAAGTCAGCTGTCTTGCTGATTGCTTGAGTGTTTGCAATGCAGATAAAAATATGCACCTTGATATGACATTTATTTCTAGTATCCTTATGGAAACATACAAAATTCAACCTACAGGATTTGCTGGCTTTGTATGAGTGCTGTGGGAACTTGTGAAGCATCATGGCAAATGCAGGGTTGTACATACCTACAAAGTAGCCCTTATATCTTGGAAACTTTGCTAGTGTTGTGTTTACTAGAACCTGAACTGATTTTTATTCAGCTTCCAGCAGTTCATTTTGTGCATTTTGCCAGATCAATTGCTACCAAATTGTATTTCCTAACAAAGGTAGTAGCTGATGACTCATTTGATTGCATCATCATCACCAACAAATCTTGCTTAATCTATCTATTTCTGTCTGATAAGGATCTGCTGATTCATCTACTTACAAATACCACTGATTTAGTAGAAAACCCTCATACATTGATAGCCTAAGCACAAAACTCATTGATTTGACCCAAAACTGATCTGACTTATATATTCAAGTGGTAGATTATAACATTTGTAGAGCAATCAATATCTCAGGTTGAGAATATTGCATTTAAGAAGTGTTTTAGATACAAGGAACCTATCAAGAAGTAATAATAATAGTTGAACTGTTGTTTATTGCTTATTTGATCTTGACTGTGGAGAAATAATCATGGGATCATTGATCTGAAAGACAGTAGCAAAGCCAGGGCTGTAATTTAGTCCTACAGTGACTAAGATTAGTCCAGAACTGCTAAGTAAATTTTAGCTGCTGAAAGATGCCAAATTGTCCAATATTGCAACAGAGAACACATTGTATAGTCTGCATATAAGGAACTTTAGTGGCCAATTGTCACTACCAAGAATGGGGCATTTTGTCAATGGAACAGCAGAGGAAAGCTGTATAGTATTTGAAGCTCTACCATAGTCCCAAGAGATAATGAGCACAGAAAAACATATTACTGCATGGGAAGAGGTGAATGTTATCATGATTCCCAAGCCTAAAAGTCAATAGATATTCAAGATCTGTGATGCTGTTGATGGCAATGACTAGCAGTGGGCTAATATTCAAAAGGCTGTAACAGGTCTAGTGTGGCATCACTTGAAAAATGTTATACAACAAGACTTTAAGGGATTCCATGAGCATTATTCTGGACTCAAGCAAGCAAATAGGTTTTGGGCAATCATTAGTATGCTAGGAAAGTATCTCAAGAATAGCTATATACATTAAATGCCAAATAACAAGGGCACCCTGACTAAAAATCAGCAGCTTCCTTAACAGCTTGTCACAAGCAGGGTTGAAAGCCTTAAAAACAAGCAGCAAAGATATTTTATGTGGCCAGAAGAGTGCTGGCAAGCAACAAACAGGCAGAAGTAGAAGCATCAGTGCAGTGTTTGGCAAGGAATATCATAGTTCATTGCAAGGGGAACTCAGATAAGGTAAAAGTGACAGACCTGATAGCAATAAAAGCCTGAAGCTTTCTTAGGAGCCCATTACAAGCTGGGCTGAAAGTTCCACTAGAGTGCTAAAGAAATGTCAAGTTGCTTGGAGAGTGCTGGTAAAGAACAAGTAGGCATAGATGGATGTACCCATGCAATGTCTATCAAGGAGTAAGTGTGATACAATACAAATAGTATTGGTCAAAGTTTTAGTTCAAGACCTGGTAGCAACAAAGGTAAAGCTCAGGTAAAGGGAAAACAGTATACACAAGCCAGAGACAGGTAATCATGAGTAAATAGCTGCAGCTCTCACCAACAAGTGTCATCAGCCCAGAATAGGCAGAATCTCATCATATCCAAGGAGAATCACCAACATGGCAATAAATGGTTTCACAAGTGTTTGAAGCAAAGCCAGTTGAGCTATACTGCAGTGAAATAGATGTGCATGTAGAGAAAGGCAATATGTCTATCATTGCCTCCATGTCCTCCATTGTAGACAGAGTGGCTAACCTACTAACAGACAAAGCAACAATGTCCAGAGCTCAAAAGACTATCATAGTGACTACAGTGATATTTTGGAGCATCTGTAGGCACACCAACATGCTATAGCACTTCTTCAGGAGCAGTGCTCACAAAAATGAACTTGAACATTGCAGGGATTTATTGCCAAAACTGGCAAATGAAGTGATCAACTTTGCAGTGCTGGCTGAGGACCAAGATGTATGGGAACTGGTGAATAAACAATGATATAAAGCTATAGAACTCACACCAATGTTGTGGACAGAGGGTGTGAAAGCAGAGATAATTTTTGAATGGTGAATCTTGATGGATTTACCTGCTCAGTTTGGATTCAGCTCAGTGTTATTGTTAAGTATAGGGACCTGTATAGGTCATATAAAGTTGGCCACAGGGGCTGCTTAGCATGAAGATGAAGAGCTATGTTTGACACTCTGTGGCCAAGTATATACCAACTTGGCCTTCTAGGCACAATATGGCATCACTTGGCACTCACAGCTCAATGTGACATTATCCAACAGAGCAAGTCTACTCTGCTGTAGTCAAAAGCAAATTAATACTTTCACCAAGCATTATGTACTAACCCTGAAACTGTTACAGAATGCTCCTGAGTGTTGAGAAGCTCTCCTTTCTTAGTGTTACAGCTTATAACTTCTACAATGGTATAAGTATTTAGCTTCTTTATGAATACACCACAGTTCAAATATTATTACTATCACTTGATAAGTTCCTTATATTTGAATCACATCTTAAGTTGCAATAAGATATGAGCCCCAAATGCCTTGATATACTCTAAATGTGACACCTACCAACAAACAGAACAATACAAACATCTTCCTTTTAATGGAAAGGTTTGATGAGCAGAACCTCAAACTTTTGAGAATGAAGATGCTGATTCACCTTGAGGAAGCAAATCTTTGGAATATAGTAACAGGAAATGTTGAAATATTGGACTATTTGGTATCATTCAGCAGCTAAAAATTTACTTAACAATTCTAGGCTAGTCTTAGTCAGTGTAGGACTCATTTACTCCCTTAACTTTGCCACTTTCTCCAGATATATGATCTTATGATTATTCCCCTATAGTCAGGATCAAATTAGCACTATTACCAAACATTATGTACTAACCCTGAAACTGTTACAGAATGCTCCTGAATATTGAGAAACCCTCCCTACTTAGTGTTGCAGCAGTATTACTTCTACAAAGGTATAAATACTGAGCTTCTTTATGAATAAACAACACTTCAACTATTATCACTATTTCTTGATAAGTTCCTTATATCCAAATCACTTCTTAAATTGCAACAGGTTATGAGCCCCGATTGCCTTAATCTTTTCTAAAGATGACTTCTACCAGCAAACAAAGCAATACCAACATCTTCCCTATAAAGGAGAGGTTTGATGGGAAGAACTACAGACTTTGGAGAATCAAGATGCAGATCCACCTTGAGGAAAGAAAGCTTTGGAACATAGTAACAGGAAATGAAGTTGAGCCCAAAGGAACAGCAGAAGATGTGGAGAAGTTTCAAGAGAAGGAGAGAAAGGCCTTCAATGCAATATGCATCAATGTGCAAGACTCCTTCATTGGACAAATCCATGCCTCAAATACTGCCAAAGCAGCATGGGAATCCTTAGAGAAGATCTTTAGAGCAAAGTCAGTATCAAGCAAGCTGTATTTGAAACAAAAGTTCTTCAACATGAGAAAAAAGCCAGATGATGACATGCTACAACTCATTACCAGAATGGAGACACTTGCAGAAGAACTTTACAGTATTAATGCTGGTGTAGATGATGAAGAAAAGATACTCTGTCTGCTTTGCAGCCTACCAGACAAGTATGAGCCACTCATACTTTCTTTTGAAAGCAGAGAAGACAACTTGACTTTAGACTATGTCAAAGGAAGACTTCTCCATGAAGAACTCAGACATAATGATCAAGCAGAGAAAATTGAAGATAATGCTTTATTTAGTTCAGAAAGGCATACAGAAAAGAAGGGAAAGCAACAAAACCGAAGAAAACCTGGCTGCTATAACTACTGTAAGAAGCCAGGACACTGGGCAAGAGAATGCAAGAAGAAACAAGCAGACAAAAAACAGAAACTAGAGCAGGCAAACCATATAACTACTGATGAACAGTTATTTGTCACTGTACAAGAGAGTGCAAGTAACGAAAGTAATGAATGGTATATTGACTCTGGAGCATCACAGCATATTTGTGGTATAAAGGATTGGTTCAGCAACTTAAAGACTATTCCCGTAAGAAAGGTTTATCTGGGAGATAACTCTGCATTGGAAGCTACCGCCAGTGGGTCTATACAACTAAATATGAGTGATAACTCAGGGGCAACAACAGCAAAACTGACTGACGTACTCTATGTACCTGGAATAGCTAAGAACCTACTCTCAGTCAGTAAAGCAACTACACAGGGACTGAAATTTGTTTTTACTAAGCCAGTTTGCAAAGTACTGCTTGTCTACTGGTATACTTCAACAGACCACAGTTCCTCATACTCCACAGCAAAATGGAGTAGCAGAACGTGCAAATAGAACAATAGTAGAGATGGGAAGATCTATGCTACATGATAAGGGAATGGACTAAAAGTTTTGGGCGGAATCTGTTGCTACCGCTGTATACATCAAGAACAGATGCCCAACAACAGCACTACGTGATTCTACACCCTTTGAAGCATATACAGGCAAAAAACCAGATCTCCAGCACCTCAGGATCTTTGGCAGTGATGTTTTTTATCACATCCCTGACAAAAAACGCTCAAGGTTGGAACCAAAGAGTAGAAAAGGGATCTTTCTTGGGTATTGTGAAGATACTAAAGGGTATAGAGTGTATGATGGCGAAATTCAGAAGCTGATCAAGAGCAGGGACGTTGTATTTGAGGAGAATTCAGATCAGAAAGCCACAGAAATCATTGGCCAGCTGCCTGATGATGCAATCAACACAAATGAAGAAGATACGTACCAAATCCAGCCAGAGATGGAAGATACTTCTACCAGTTCCAGATCAGAACAGATTATCCCAGTTAGGAGATCTACCAGAACAAGAAATGCCCTTGGATCCTGGTGGCAGACATCCTATGATCATGAAGAAGCTTATCTTGCCTTATGTGCCAAACCTCAGAATCTGGAACAGGCAATGCAAGGTCCAGATGCTAATAAGTGGCAACAAGCCATGCAGGAGGAGTACCAATCACTGATCAAGGCAAAAACGTGGGAACTGGTAGATTTACCAAATGGGAGAAAGCCAATAGGATGTAGATGGGTCTACAAGATCAAGATAACCTCAAATGGTGCTGTTGATAAGTACAAGGCTAGATTGGTAGCTAAAGGCTATTCCCAGATCCAGGGACTAGACTTTAAGGAAACATTTGCTCCGGTTACCAAGTTTAACTCTATTAGGACAGTTCTAGCCCTGGCAGCTGTACACAGTCTAGATCTACACCAAATGGACGTCAAAACAGCCTTTCTAAATGGGGATTTGCAAGAAACTATATATATGGAGCAACCAGAAGGTTTTTTTCAAAAAGCCCCATAAGGTGTGCAAACTTAGAAAATCGTTGTATGGGCTTAAGCAGGCACCCAGAGCATGGTATAACAAGATTGACACATATCTAGAGGAAATTGGGTTCTCTTGTAGCACTGCAGATCACAGTATATATGTGAAACAGCTCAAAAAGGGTGTGATCATCCTAGTTCTTTATGTGGATGACCTAATTATAGCTACAAGTGATCAAGAGGCACTTAAACAGACAAAATCAGATCTCTTCAGCAAGTTTGAGATGAAAGATCTTGGAAAATTGAGCTATTTTCTTGGAATTGAGGTCAAATTTGACATACCTACGCAGAAAATTGTGCTGAATCAGTCTAAGTGCATCAGGGACACTCTTAGACGCTTCAAAATGGAAAATTGCAAGCCTGCAGCAACCCCTATGGACAATAACCTGAAATTAAGCAAATCTCAGCCAGTTATAGATGAAAACAGCTCAAATATGGACCAAAACTTTCCCTATCAATCAATGGTCGGTAGCCTAATGTACTTGATGGTGTCTACATGTCCAGTTATTGCAGTAGCAGTTGGAATAGTCGGTCAATTCATGCAGAATTTTGGATCAGATCAAATTGCAGCAGTTAAGCGGATTTTCAGATATCTACAAGGTACCATAAATATGGTACTGGAATACTCTGGAGCAGCTAATGGGCAAAAATTTGATGGTTATAGTGATTCAGATTGGGGTAGGGATTTGATTGACAGACGCTCTACCACAGGCTATGTATTTCTTTATGCTGGTGCAGCTATTACTTGGAATTGCAAGAAACAACTAACTGTGGCACTATCTACAACTGAAGCCGAATATATGGCTGCATGTCAAGCAACTAAGGGGGCTATATGGCTACAAAAATTATTCAAAGACTTAGGTTTTAATTCAGGTGAACCAACATGTATTTACAAGGATAATCAAAGTTGTATTTCATTAGCTAGAAATCCTACTAGTCATGCCAGAACTAAGCACATTGATATACAGCATCACTTTGTGAGGGAAGCTGTAGAAAATAACTTAGTAGAGCTGGTTTACTGCCCAACTGACAAAATGGTGGCAGACATATTGACAAAACCACTAGCTAGGCCACAGTTTGAGATCCTTAGAGAGAGATTGGGATTAAGAAATTATTTAGTTGAGGGGGAGTGTTGAAATATTGGACTATTTGGTATCATTCAGCAGCTAAAAATTTACTTAACAATTCTAGGCTAGTCTTAGTCAGTGTAGGACTCATTTACTCCCTTAACTTTGCCACTTTCTCCAGATATATGATCTTATGATTATTCCCCTATAGTCAGGATCAAATTAGCACTATTACCAAACATTATGTACTAACCCTGAAACTGTTACAGAATGCTCCTGAATATTGAGAAACCCTCCCTACTTAGTGTTGCAGCAGTATTACTTCTACAAAGGTATAAATACTGAGCTTCTTTATGAATAAACAACACTTCAACTATTATCACTATTTCTTGATAAGTTCCTTATATCCAAATCACTTCTTAAATTGCAACAGGAAAAGAATTTGAGCCCAAAGGAACGGCTGAAGAAGTGGAGAAGTCTCAAGAGAAGGAGAAAAAGGCCTTTAATGCCATATGTATCAATGTGCAAGATTCCTTTGTTACACAAATTCATTTTTCAAGTACTGCCAATGCATCATGGGAATCCTTAGAGAAGAACTTTGGCGCAAAGTCAGCTTCAAACAAGCTTTATTTAAAACAAAAATTCTTCATCATGAGGAAGGAGCCAGATAATGACATGCTACAACTCATTATCAGAATGGAGACACTTGCAGACAAACTTGGCAGTACTAATGCTGGTGTTGATGATGAACAACAGATACTCTGATTAGCCACCCATACTTTCTTTTGAAATCACAGAGTACAATCTGACATTAGACTATGTCAAAGCAAGACTGCTCCATGAAGAACGCAGCTCTAATGAATAAGAAGAAACAATTGAAGACAATGCTGTATTCAGCTCACAGAGGCACCCAGAAAACAAGGGAAAGCTAATAAAACCAAAGGAAACCTAGTTGCTGTTACTACTGTAAGAAGCCAGGAGACTGGGCAAGAGAATGCAAGAAATTGTTGAAACATTAGAAAGATATATTGGAAGTGAAATGCAAAATTAGAAGATTTGCATGATATTAACTCATTGATTTATTGAGTTCAAACACAGTATATATACTTATTGCAAAACTACATACATTTAACTACTTGCTCATTATTAGGGGAGTCTTAGGAATACATGTGCCAATTTTTGGCGCACTTGGACAAGTTTCAGATTTTCCTAAAATTCTGTACATTACTAATTTCTAACAATTAGCATATACCTTACCAACTGACTTCTAAGTTAACACTCTGATATATGTCATATAACTAAGTGTTAGCTCAAAATTTATTAATAATTAGGTGGACTTCTAATTATTTCAATATTCCCACTGAAGTAATGTATTTATGTGCATATGAACTTGCTGTGGTGTTGTGTATCTTCTGGTTGAAACTAATCCTGCTAAAAATCATATAACCTATTGGACTAATATATTCTCCAATATGTATTAGGGATTGATTATTATCTGCAATCACAAAGTATAAGCCAATACTAATAATTACATACTTCAGATCAAACTACTTTGAGTCTGAACTTTGATCTATCACAAAGTATCTATGACTGAATACCATCCACTTGATTGGAGTAAAGCCTTTTGGATACTCTTCATATTCTGTCATACTCTGTACCAGTAGGTAGCTGTGCTTTCAGGTATTCTGCTGCATCTTATATGACCCTAATAGGTCTATAACTTGCAAAGTTAGGATGTAGCTTCTTTCCAGTGGATCTGGATCATCCACAGTTCTGGTATGTAGTCTATTTCACTCAGACTGTTCTCCATATATTTATAACTGGATCTGACTAATAACTTTCCTTGCATATTCCATATATTATGTGTTAGAGGCAATAACTGGCCAGCATTATGGTAGCCTGGATTGTCACCAGCTGATTCAATGTTTTTTCTGCTGGACCAGTGCTTTCGATGGCATTTGGACTTCAAACTCTTCATTCCTGATCTGGGGTATTGTACTCCCACTGATGCTATGTCTTCTACTGCTTCCCACCTTATGAAATAGACTGCATAGATCATATATATCCTCCTAATCTAGGAATAACTTTCTGGGACTAAAGTCTCTGTTACATACTCTGAGCTTCTGTTTATTTCTTGATAGGGTTAATTTGGTATCACAGAGTACCACGGCCAGATTAGTAGCAGCTCATAGAGGCTTCATCCTAAGCAGGATAGATAGGTTCTCATATATATCATTGCACTTAAATGATACAACTGGAGTTGGCACTTTCCAATTGCATAAATATACCAAAACAGCCCTTGTATGCCACTGGTACTTTTGATAGAATATCCCAGCATTGGGCTCAGTTGACAGTGCAAATGGACAGACCCATGTTCTTCTGCATCCATTATAACCCTTAGGTTAGCTCTTGGTACTACTTTTCTAGCTCCAGCTGCAAGGAAGCTGACTTTGTTGTTCACTGTAATATCTATGTTGCCTCTGTGGGTGTACTTTCTCATGAGCATTTCTTCTGCTTTCCAAACATCAGTATTTGATTATCCTTGTGTGATAGGTTGCTGGATCATTTGTAGTGTGCTAGATAGTCCAAATCTGGCCTAGGTATCACCTAACTCCATTTAGAACCTTACATCCAATGGAGGTAGGTTTTTGTTCCATATTGGGTAGTGAAAATGCTTTTTGCTGAGTGTTCCTTGTTGATCTAGATCTGGATCATGCAGTTAGCATATCTAAAGCCTGTCAGATCCTCTAGAGTGCTCAGAAGCCTCCTGTCTGCAGAGCACTTGTATTCAGATGTTTCATCCAAATTGGCCATCAACTTAAATCTGATATAACATGCCTTAAAAAGCCATTGCTCTGAGCATCTTGGTAGCAGCTATTACATACTAAAGTGTGGTCTATAGCTGGGAGCTGCAAGTAAACTGATTGGATCATAATAGCAAGATTAACATCTGATCCATGTTGGTATTTATGATCAGCAATCACTAGATCCAAAGTGATATATGTACCAGTATAGGGCAACTGGTACATTCCTAAATAGTATCTCATATATTCTCCACACTATATATGGATTTTTTATGCATATACTTTGGTCAGGATCTCCAGTAGCACTTTTGTTGATGGTGGTAGAAATTCCATGTTCAGATATTTTTGGATATATTTCCTCCAACTGTGTCTGATACTTAATGTAGACATAAAATGTGTCTATCAGATGTCTCACAGAGCTTCAGGATCATTGGCACAAGAAATAGTACCACTGTCATATTGTGCATACCACTCTAAAGTTTGCAAGTTAGGGATAATTTGAGATTTGCCTAGCATGGTCTCCTCAACTTATGACCTCTTTCTTCTCTCAATGTCTTCTTTAAAGGCAAATGTCTCTCTTTCCATAGTAATATATCCTACTTAGCAGCTCTTTGCAATGGCAGTACTATTCTATCTTTTGTAACTTCAGGTAGACAAGGCAATTTTTCTCCAGAATAAAGACACAGCACTGAAGAAAAGTAGACACCCAAGATATAGCAAGCTTGGGGCTCACATCATTTCAAAACATTTGAGAGATATATTGGAAGTAAAATGGAGATTTGGAATATTTACATGATATTTGCTTGTTGAATTATTGAGTTGCATCACAGTGTTTATACCTATTGCTGAACTATATATCTGTGACTATTTGTTCATTATTAAGGGAGTCTAAGGAGTAGATATGCCAAGTCTCAGCGCATTTGGACAAGTTTCAGATCTTGCTAAAATTCTGTACTTCACTAATTTCTAATAATTAGCAAATATTTTACCAACTAATTTCTAAGTTAATACTCTGATATATGTCAAATAACTAAGTGCTAGCTCATAATTTATTAATAATTAGATGGACTTCTGCTATTTCATCAGAAATAAGCAGACTAAAAACAGAAACTAGCGCAGGCAATCCATATATCTACTGATGAACAGTTCTTAGTAACTGTACAAGAAAGTGCAAGTAGCTGAAGAAATGAAAGGCATTTTGACTCTGGAGCATTACAGCATATTTAAAGCATAAAGGAGTGGTTCAGCAATGCAATGACTATTCCTACAAGAAAGGTTTATCTGGGAGAAAACACTTCACTGGAAGCTACCAACAGTGGGCCTATAGTGCTACATATGACTGGTACCTCAGGGGTAACTACATCAATACTGCCTCATGACCTCTATGTGCCTGGAAAAGCTAGGAACCTACTCTCAGTCAGTAAAGCAATTACTCAGGTACTGAAATTTGCTTTTACTAAGCCAAGCTGTTCAATAATAAGAATAAGTGGACAGAGTTAGCTTTAGGGATCAGAAAGCGCACTATATACAAGTTGCAATGCAAGATCATTGTACCTGGATATGTCAATATTGCTGAAACAAATAAAACTGGCTTGGAGACATGTCATAGGAGGCTAAGATATATTGAGGAACCAAAATGAGCCAGTTGGTGAAAGTCCACTAGTTTTGAGCCCAGATTACTCAATTCCAATCAAATTAAATGTCTGTAAGGGTTGCTCATATGGCAAACAAGCTAGGTAACATTTCAGGAGCTCAGGAGGCATGAACACTGCCAAAATATGGGCAATTGTGCATGCAGACATATGCAGCCCCATGAGAACACTGTCCTTTGGAGCCAAAAGATACTTTATGACATTTATTAATGACAGCACAAGATATACATGAGTGTACTTCCTCACAGAAAAGAATGTGGCCTTGGGGATGCGTAAGTACTTCAAGAACTTGACAGAACCCCAAACTGTGTGTAAACTGAATGTACTTCAAAGCAACAATGGAGGGGAGTACTGCTGAAAGGAGGTTGCAGAGTACTGCTCATCTACTGGTATACTTCCTCACATCACTGTCACACATACTCTACAGCAAAATAAAGTAATAGAATGTTTCAAATAGGGCACTAGTAGAGGTGGGAAGACTTATACCATATCATAAGGGAGTGGACTACAAGTTTTGGGCCTAATGTGTTGCTACTGCAGAATACATCACAAATGCATGCCTAACAACAGCACTCTGGGACTTTACTCTTTGAAGCATATATAAGATGCTCAAAGTGGAACCAACAAGTAGATAAGGGAACTTTCTTGGGTATTTTGAGGATACTGGAGCATATAGAGTAAATGATAGCAAAATTTGGAAGTTGATGAAGAGCAGCACATTGTATTTGAGGAGAATTAAGATCAGAAAGCCACTGCAACCATTGGCCAGCTACCTGATGATGCAATCAACGCTAATGCAAAATCCTGATATGGAAGATAATTATTTTTATTTGAGATTGGAGCAGATTATCCCAGTTAGGAGACTTGCCAGTATAAGAAATGCCCCTGGATCCTGGAGGCAGATGTCCAATGATCATGAAGAAGCTTATCTTGCCTTATGTGCTAAATCTCAGAGTCTAGAACAGGCAAAGCAAAGTCTAGATGCTACTATGTAGCAAAAATCCATACAGGAGGAGTACCACAAGTAGCAGGGCAAAAATTGGGAACTGGTATATTTACCAAATGGGAGAAAGCCAACAGGATAGATATGGATCTATAGGATTGATGTTACCTCAAATAGTACCATTGGTAAGTAAAATGCTATATTAATGGCTAAAGGCTATTGCCAGATCCAGGGTCTAGACTTTAGCTGAGCAAATATCAGTCAGTTTTAGATGAAAATGGCTGAATTACGGACAAAACTCTCCCAATCAATCAATAGTCAGCAGTCTGATGTACTTGATGGTATTTACATGTCTAGATATTGCAGTGGCAGCTGGACTAGGCAGTTTGTTCTTGCAATATTATGGGTCAGATCAAATGATAGCAGTTAAGCGGTTTTTCAAATGTCAATAAGGTACCAGAAATATGATACTAGAATACTCTAGAGCAGCTAATTGGCAAAATATGACAGTCATAGCAATATAGATTGGGGTAGGGATCAGATTCACAGATGCTCTACCACTGGGTATTTATTTCTTTATGCAAGTGCAGCTATTACTTGTAGTTGTAAGAAACAAACCACTGTAGCCCAATCTAAAACTGAGGCTGAGTATATGGCTGCTTGTCAAGCAATTGACAGGGCTTTATAGCTACAAAAATTATTCAAAGACTTAGGTTTTGATTCAAATGAGCCAACATGTTATGACAAGGATACTCAAAGTTGTATTTCACTAGCTGGGAATTCTACAAGTCATGCCAGAACTAAGCACATTGGTATACAACACTGCTTTGTGAGGGAAGCTGTGGAAAGCAGCTTAGTAGAGCTAGTTGACTGCCCAATTGACAAAATGGTGGTATATATGTTGATAATACCACTAACCAGGCCATAATTTGAGAATATCAGAGAGGAATTAGGATTGAGAAATTATTTATTGAGGGGGAGTGTTGAAAATTTGAATTTTTTGGAATAAATTAGGATCTGATAACTTACAAATCAATTCTAGACTACTCTGGATCACTGTGGGACTAACCTACAGTCCTAACTTTACCACTTTCTGCAGATCTATGATCTTATGATTATTCCCCTACAATCAAGATCAAATTAGCACTTTTACCAAATATTATGTATTAACCCTGAAACTGTTATAGATTGCTCTGGAATGTTGAGAAGCCCCCCTTTCTTAGTGTTACAGTTGTATTACTTCTACAAAGGTATAAATACTGAGCTTCTATATGAAAAGATAACAGTTCAACTATTATCACTATATCTTTATAAGTTCCTGATATCCAAATCACATCTTTAGTTGCAACACTGACAGCACCATTGGCATACTAGGTCAGTATTTTTTCAAATAATTAATTGTGCTGCTCAGTGACTCCATCAGTTCTAAAGTGTTATGGCTGTTTCATTCTGGGCCACCATTGTCTAGCTTTTAAAAGTCTATAGATTCCCTGAGCTCTGAGATGTCCATATCCATTATGTAGCTTTGCATGTTCATTCTTGAGCATCTAAAAGGCAGTCTCATGGACTTTGTCCCACTTCAAGGTGTTGTCTTTATTGAGGACAGCAGTCAATGGGGCTGCAATACTTGCAAAGGTTTTGACAACTCTCTAATAACAGGAGAAAATGCAAGAAATGATCTGAGCTCTGAAATACTATGGGGCTGCTTCAGATTCTTGCTAACTTCCACTTTCTTGGGATCTAAGGTTAACCCTGTGCAAGTCTCTATGTGTCCCAGCAATGTTGCCAGACTCAGGTACAATGATCTTGCAAAGTCACTTGTACTTATTACAATATCTGATTCCCAAAGCTATTTTTTTGTCCATTTTCACTCTTTATTGAGCAGCTTGGCTGTGTAAAAGCAAATATCAGTCCCTGAGTAGTTGATTTACCAACTGAGAGCAGGTTCTTGGCTATTTCAGGTACATAGAGTATGTCAGTCAGTTTTGCTGTTGTTGCCGCTGAGAAATTACTATCATTTAGCTGTATAGACCCACTAGTTGTAGCTTCCAGTGTGGAGTTGTCTCCCAGATAAACCTTTCTTACAGGAAGAGTCTTTCTGTTGCAAACCATTCCTTTATACTGGAAATATGCTCTGCTTCTCCAGGGTCAATATATTATTCACTACTTGAGTTACTTGCAATTTCTTGTAAAGTTACCAATAACTGCTCTTTGGTAGTTATACGGCTTGCCTGCTCTACTCTCTTTTTTCATCTGCTTATATCTTCTTTCATTTTCTTGCCAGTGTCTGAGCTTCTTACAGAAGTTAGAACAACTAGATTTTATTGGATTTTGGTGCTTTTGTTATGATCTGCCACCTGAATATTTAAGTTAGATCAGTTTTTAGTCAAATCAATTAGTTATATGTTTAGGTTATCAGTATATCAGTATTATCTATCATATCAGTAACATTAGTAAGCAAATGAATCAGCAGATCCTTATCAGACAAAAATAGATATATAAAGTGGAATCTTATTGGGTGATGATGATGCAATCAAACAAGTCATCAGCCACAACCTACATTAGGAAATACAATTAGTCAGCAATTGATCTGGCAAAATGTATATAAGGAGCTGCTGGAACCTCAATAAAGATCAGTTCAAGTTTTAGTGAATACAATACTGGCTAAACTCCCTATTCTTCTACAACTCTTATACCAAGACTTGTAACATTGGTAGCAGCAATAACCAAAAACCTCCCTCCTGAAGAAAGAAGAAACCACCCTCAAGATGTTGGACAATCAAGAATGGAAGAATGCCATGCAGCAAATCCTGGCCCAACAGCAACAGTTACTCCAGATCCTCAGCCAACAGCAACAAGGAATGACTACCATGGCTCAGAGCCAGCAAAGCCCTGTCAAGAGCAACTTTAGTGTGAAGGTCAACCAGCACCATGGCAGAGTCAATGAAAACCTGGAACTTGGCTCTTTCAGATTGAAGAAGCTTTTAAAGCTAAAGGAATTGCTCCAGAAAGCAAGTTGCATTATGCAGCTTCCTACCTGGCAGATGCAGCCTTACAGTGGTACACACCAAGATCCGATCAGCCACCATGATGGGATGCTCTACAATCTCTACCTGGGATGAGTTTGTGTCAGAAATTCAGGATGCTTTTGAACCTCCACACCAGCAGACACTACTAAGAAGGAAGTTAAAGACACTCAGACAGAAAGGAATGGTTCAAGAATACATAAATGAGTACAGATGTCTACTTGGACAAATTGAAAGAATGGACCCCCTGGATCAAGCTGAATACTTTATTGATGGGTTGAAAGAAAGAACTTGCAAGGAAGTGAATTATCAAAGACCTCAGACTATTGAAGAAGCCATCAAGATTGCCATTGACTATGACTCAGCTATATTGGAGTTGGGAAGCCTACAGTGACTAATCAGAAAGGTTACAATCATTATGAAAGAAGACAGTTGGAAGCAGTACCAATGGAAATAGATGCTATGCAGAAGAATCCTGCCTTGGAAGAATGTAAGAAGAAAGGACTTTGCTTCAATTGCCACCAGCAAGGACATATTGCAAAGTACTGCCCTCAGAGAAGAAATGGACACCAGACATCAAGAACCTTTAACCGTATTGAGGCCATGGAGCATAGTAACATGAAGGATGAACTTGAAGAAGACTCAGAACTCACCTTCCACATGACAGAAGAATACCTATCCCACATGACCTCAAACTCAGGAAAGCTATTATACCTGAATGGAGTAATCAATGGAGTACCTGCCAAGATCATGATTGACTCAGGAGCATTGCATGAGTACATGTCAGAGCAATTTGCTCTGAAAGCTGGGATCAACTCAGAACCTACCAAATCAACTTCAGTCTCAACAGCTGATGGGAACTCTCACATAATCAACCGTATTACTCAGCCAGTAAGAATGAAGATCAATGACTATGAAGAAGACCTAAAGGCTTATATATTTGGGAACTGCAAGTTTGACCTTGTACTTGGAAAACCTGGCTATTTTGTTGTAATCCATCAATCAACTGGAGAACCCATGCTACTCAGCTCCAAAAGAACAACAAGACCTATGAGCTATTACCTGCCAGGCTGGATTTCAACTTGGTCAATTCCAGTATGTGCGAGACAAGTGAACTTAGCAAGACCCAATTCTGTAGAGCGCTTAGAAAAGGTACTCAGATGTTCCTCATGGTGGTATTACAGGAGGATTCCTCTACCCCAGCACCCCAGCAGGTCCAGACTCTCTTGAAGAAATACTCAGACGTGTTTCCAGATGAGCTTGTAAGCCTACCACTAGTCAGAGACGTGGATCATGCCATTGACACAGGTGATAGCCCTCCAGTGAGCAAGACACCTTACAGAATGAGCCCATTGGAATTGGAGGAAATGAAGAGACAAATTGATCAGCTATTGGAGCAAGGATACATCAGGCCCAGCAAGTCACCCTGGGGAGCACCAGTGCTTTTTGTGAAAAAGAAGGATGGAACACTTAGGATGTGCATTGATTACAGAGCCCTGAACTCAGTTACCGTCAAGAATAAGTACCCCATACCTTGGATTGATGAGCTTTTGGACCAACCTAATGGAGCCACTATTTTCAGCAAGATTGACCTCATGTCAGGATACAACCAGATTAGGGTGAAACCAGAAGATATCCCTAAGACAGCATTCAGGACCAGATATGGACATTACAAGTACTTAGTCATGAGTTTTGGCCTCACTAATGCCCCTGCAACATTCATGACGCTGATGCAGACTGTCTTTCAGGAGTACTTGGACAAGTTTGTGATAATCTACCTGGATGACATATTGACATACAGCAAGACAGAAAAGGATCACATGGTGCACATTGAAAAGGTCTTGAAGAGACTAAGAGAGAACAAGCTATATGGCAAGCTAGCCAAGTGTAAATTCTTCAAGGTACACATTGAATACCTGGGACATATAGTGACTAGCACAGGAGTGACCTTAGACCCTAAGAAGGTTGATGTGTTGAGTTGTATTATGATTAGTTTGGGGCTTATTTGACAATGTAGAGGCTAATCAACACTATACAACAATTTCCAGTATGCTAATACTGAAATAGTTTATTGGGAGTTTGATATACCAATAGAAGATATAACTTTCACTAATTTCCTCAACCTAGGCTCAAAATATACTATAGGCAGTGTTTATTGCTTCTACAGTAGCATTCTGACCTTCTGTTTACTAATGAGCTTATTTACTTTTTATTAACTTTTCCTTATTTGGAAGTCACTTTCCTTTCTGAGAAAATACTGTTGAAATATTGGACTATTTGGTATCATTCAGCAGCTAAAAATTTACTTAACAATTCTAGGCTAGTCTTAGTCACTGTAGGACTCATTTACTGCCTTAACTTTGCCACTTTCTCCAGATATATGATCTTATGATTATTCCCCTATAGTCAGGATCAAATTAGCACTATTACCAAACATTATGTACTAACCCTGAAACTGTTACAGAATGCCCCTGAATATTGAGAAACCCTCCCTACTTAGTGTTGCAGCTGTATTACTTCTACAAAGGTATAAATACTGAGCTTCTTTATGAATAAACAACAGTTCAACTATTATCACTATTTCTTGATAAGTTCCTTATATCCAAATCACTTCTTAAATTGCAACAAATACTACCTAATATGGAAGTTCTGACCTCCCCTTAAACCCAAAGGGGTTTCTTAGACGGGACTTTTCCAACAGAAAAGCGGTAGTTTCTTGTAGAACTTAGATTGGATTCTTGTGAGCTTTGCAGTCTCTTTACTGATGTAGTACTGATCAAAGTCAGAATATACACGTGATTTGATTGGCTGGTTTGAAAGTTACATGCAATCCAAGTCACCATAGTAATCCTACCAATAAGGCATAGTATATATAATAGTTGGACTCTTTGGGTCAAAACTCCTCAAGTACTGATTCAAATGAGCTGTAATTCTAAACATGCGTTGGCTACTACGTGTTCTGTATGAAATAATATTCTTGGGTGGATTGCTTGTCAGGGTCTGGAGCATTTGTCATTCAAAGTGGAAATTCTTGATCTTTCACTTGTGTGTTACAATAGCAAAAAGCAAAATAAAGAAATGAGTGCAATATTGGTTTAGAAATACCGGTGCTGTCAAAAGGATGTCACAAAAGTAAGGTTGCATGACTAAGAGTATTGATTGTGAAGATACACTGTGCTATAACTATACAAAAATAATTACACCTTGGTTTTTGCATAAAACTTGGTCAGATTTTTGTATTGCAATAAGCAAAGTGGCTTTTGATTGGTCCTCAACAAATAACATCACTTTATGATCCCAGACACTCAGTCATCTCCTTTGTTTGAGTGCATTGATTGCTATTGCCTCTTTTTCATACTCCTAACCTCCTGACTCAACTAATTCTCTTACTTTTCAGGCATAAAGATTGATTATTTCTGTTAAAACTTGAGCTGAACCTCAATTGCTAATTGTACTGACCTATGCAAATCCCTATATCTCTCACTAACATTAAGCCCAGTCCCACACTTGATAGTTAGATTCATTAAAATCCATCCTTCAATAAGTATTTCTGTTGTAATGCCCTTTTTATGACTTTGGCAGGAACCCCGTGGCTTTATGTCACTGTTCATTTGCTGGTTCCCATATACCCTGGTCTTCAGCCAGTGCCACAAGGTGTGGCACCTCATTGGCCAGTCTTTGCAATGAATCCTTGCAATATCCATGTGTGTTTTCTTGTGCACTGCTCTTGAAGTAGTGCTGCAACCCCTTGGTGTGCCTATTAATGTTCCAAAACTCCACTGAAGGCATTGCAATAACCTCTTAAGTTCTTGACATTGTTACTTTGTCTGTCAGTCAGATCTCCAATCTATCAACAATGAAGTACAAAGAGGCTGTGGTGGACAAACTGCCTTTCTCTACAGACTCAACTACCTTACTGGAGTGTAGTGCAACTGGCTGTGCTTCCAACTCTTATGAACACAACTGTTTTCTTGTTGGCAATTTTTCTTGGCAATGATAGGATTCAGTCTGTTCTGGACTCACTGCTTGGATTGGGCCTGCTCTTGAAGCAATGATACAACCTCTTGGTGTGCCTATTGATGTTCCATAAATCCACTATAGGCATTGTGATGGTCTTTTGAGTTCTTGACATTATTGCATTGTCTGTCAGTGAGATCTCCACTCTGTCTAAAATGGAAGATATAGAGGCTATGGTAAATGAACTGCTTTTCTCTGCAAGCACATCTACCTCACTGGAGTGTAGCTTAACTGGCTGCACTTCCAACTCTTTACAAAATAGCATTTGTCTTGTTGGTAAATCTTCTTGGCTAGGATTGGATTCAGCCTATTCTGGGCTAACAGTGTTCCTTGGTGAGAACAGCAGCTCTTTTCACATGCTTCCCTGATTGAGGCTTGGGTAGACTTTTTTCTTTTTACCTTTGTCTTTATCATTATAAATGCCAAGTCTTTCACCGCTACTTTGAATGAGTGCTTGTTGTATTGTACTTTGCTTTCTCCTTAAATAATGCTGCGCTGTTGCATCTGTTTTTGTCTGCTTGTCTATTGGAAGCACTCTCCTGGTAGCCTGAGGTTTCCCTGCAGCTTGTTTGGAATTTTTGGCCCTGCTTGAGACATGCTCTTAAGCAAGCTACTGGTTTGGAACCATGGCACCATTGTTCTGCTGTCTTTGATAGTGTTTGCTTCTCTTGAGCTTGAAGGCTCCAGCTCTGCTGGTGAGTGGCTCCTGAGTAAGCTGCTGGTTTACATTGCTGCCAGGACCTTCACTGCTACTATCAATGAGTGCTTCTTGTGTAGAACTATGTGCTTTCCTTGATAAATGCAGCACTGATGTATCTCTTTCTGCCCAAATGCCCCTTACCAGCACTTCTCTAGTTGCCTGATGCTGTTTGCTGCTTGTTTGGACCTTTCAGCTATGCCTATGACAAGTTCTTGAGGAAGCTGCTGGGTTTTGACTGTGGCACCCTTATTATTCTGCCTTTGATAGTTTTAGCTATTCTTGAAATGCTCTTTTAGTATACTATTGCTGGTCCAAAGTCCATTTGCTTGATTAAGTCCAGTAAAATGCCCATGGAGTATATCAAGTGCATTCTACTTGACCTTGAGATCTTAATGATCTCATGACATAATGGCCTTATGATGATGTTGTGCTAGGCTCTCAACAGCCTCTTGAATATTTGCCTACTCTTTATCATTGCCCCCAGCAGCTTCACCAATCTGCAACGTCTTTTGATTTTCAGGCTGGGGTTAGAGATCACAGCCTCTCCTTCCAATGCTGTTATAGGTTTTTCTGTGGGCTTTATCTTTGAGCACTGTAGGTATGCTGCAAAGACTGTATGGTGTCCCCCTACTGCATAAATGTGAATTGGCTCAATTCTTGGCTGAGAAACTGAGCTATTGGAGTTCCATTTTTGCTTCCTAGATATTGCACTTTCTACATATGATATTGACTGTGCTGCATGTATTAGCAGCTCTTCCAGACTTTGGACTATTTTCTGACTTCTCTAGGCCATCCCATCTTGCCTATCAGCCACTGTAGCTAATTGTCTCATTTTTGCTTTGATAGGAGCTAACAACATACTTGCTGATACTGGTAGTGGTGATGTTATGACCATCAGTTGCTGGTCTTCTACCAGAGGTGTTAAGTTTGCTTCACTCTCATTGGCCTGCACATTATGATGGGCTTGCAGCACCATTGCAATTCTTAGTTGCCTACTTAACAGAGAGTTTGAGGAGTCTGAGCTCTCACCTTGAGTGGAAATACAGTCAGCATGGCCTTTGTTGATTGTAACACTACTTGTTGCACTGGATGTTAGAACAAGGCGTTGTCCAACTGTTCTTATGCCCTGTGAGACAGTCTACTCTGATTTAGCACTGTGGTGGTGTATTAGCTATAGGGAGAAATATGTACAACACTTCTCAAGTGTTTTGTGTGTGGTGTGCTCACTGGATGTGATAACCTCTGGCAAAAGCTTCCTAGGAACACTTGGATTCTGTTGCTATTCTAGTATGAAGGGGCATAAGGCCATAAGCTTTTCAAGGGAGAACTATTGAGCTGTAGTTGCTAACTTATTTGGCATCCTAACAAAAGTATGTGCTGGGTTCAGCATCCTTTGGGATGACAATGTACTGAAGCTTCCCAGGTCAAAACAACTGTGAACTACACTAGCAGGAACTTGATATGAATGTGACTGCAGTCAATATTTATAAAGCCAGAAGAGTACTTTTGCCTGAGCAAGAACAAACTTTGGAACGAATCAAGTCTAATAAAGGATAACTACTGTAAGTATTCCTCAAAAGTAGTGCCTCCAAGGTCATTTGGATGTCAGCACAGTTTCCTGGGAGTGTCCTATAGTCTAGAATTGGGGGTTCAGATAGCAGCAGGTAGCACTGCACACACTGATCAACAAGTAGGTATATTGATAAACGGGATGATGATTTACTGCTGAGGGATTGCCTCCCTCACATACTTCTTTCACTGGCTGAGTAATTACTAATCATGGTGTTACACAAGGTCTTGAAGTCAGTAAGAATCTTGATGGCATCAAAATGCACCAGGAATGTAGATGTTAGAAGGTTATTAGAGGCACAGAACATCCAATCAATCAGCATTCAGTAGTCAGAGACCTGTGTAACATAGTGACACTATACATAGAATAAAAATGGTAGGGATGGCAACACAGTTTGATCATGTGTCAAAGGTCCTGGCACAGGTATTGGTTCATTATATAAGTACTTACATCTAGCAATCTTATATGAAGTGTAGCATAACCTATGCAATAAATAAGCAGATATCATAGTTAGCCATCTTATTTGATTTACTCATCATATGGGACAAAACTAAATAAGGGTATTAGAAAAATATGGAAGCAAAAAATATGGGAATTGGTACATCTGCTACTGGGTGTCACTATGACCCCTCTACAATTCCATTGGAGAAGGGAAAAGCCACCATGTGACTATTGTAGCAAGCCTCTCTGCCATGAAGCATGCGGGCAGCATATGATGTGCTGCAAGGAGCATGGCCAGCGTTTTGTCACACAAGTTATATTTGAGCATACATCACTCACTATTGTGACAGCAATATCTTGCTGGCCACTTAAAACTGCTATAATAGTACCCAGCTGTACTTGTTACCTTGCACAGACCAATGTGGGTGAATTGCAACACTGCTTAGCTCACCTCTGTTGTAATTATTGAGTTGTCACCTGAATATTAATGCTAACTTAGTAACATAGATCTTATACTGTGATTAGCATTCTGTCCTGACCAGATCTCTTGTTGGGATTTACTTAGAATATTTTCACCAAATTGTCAGGTATGCAGATTATTATTTTTCTCAAAGTTGTCCAAAAGACCCCAAACTTTGCGCACATACTCTTGTGACCTTCCTTAGCAAACTTTGCATGTTTCTTTTCTTGACTCTATCAGAAGTATAAATACCATACTTTTGATCAATAAATCTACAAGTGAATAATATGTAAATCCTCTAGTTCTCCACATCACTTCCAATACTCCTCAGAATATTGCAACAACCTCAGCCTTCTGAATGTGGCCAGCAGAGTGGTAGCCTGGAAGTTGTGGCTACAGAAGTGGTGTACTTCCACTAATATCAGTAATAGGGGCTTTGAGAATTTACTGCTGCTTCTTACCAAAATCATTCCAGGATGCATCTTACCCTTTACTTAGCACAAATGGAAAACCATCATACAGGAGTTCAACTTCTCAGGGATCCACCACCATAGGAAGAAAACATTACTCACACTCCAGATATATTCCAGTAGCTCCCTGCTTGAGGAAGTTCATGCAGTCCAACAGATACTGTGAGCTATAAAGTACCATGGCCAGTGGAATCAAGTGCACACATTTCCAAAATTTTTGATGGCAAACATCAAAAACAACCAAGAAGCAAGTACTACTTTGAAGGTATGTACTATTATGCCTTTGCCTTGGCACTTTGTGGCTCTCACTGAATAGCTACTCTGTTAGTAAACTCTGTTGGCCAATGATTCTCTTCAACCTCAAATCTGCTGCCAATCTTATGGCACCAGAGCAAGGATCTAATAGTCTCAATGATATCTGGGTCTCAATAACTGTTGAACCTGAAATGCAACCTATATGCATTGCTGGATGAGCTTTGTATGCTATTGGGCAGGATAGCAGTGAATAGCTGTCATGTTAAAGTGCATAATATTATCTGCACTAGAGATATCCCAGCCATCAGCTAGATAACTGGCTTTTCTGGGCATAATGGATGGTATTGCTGTCAAATGTGTAAGATCCAGAGTATTTACTCCATAATTCACACACCTTGTTATTATCTAAATACCAACACTAAGCACTTCATCTTCCCATGCAGCAAACATGCAAAATGCAGCATGCAGTTGCATTAAAGCTGGCAAGCAATAAGCCATTGACTAGAACATGGCATTAATCAAAAACCTGAGATGCAAAAGGTAGAGAGATTCAGCAGGAGCAAAAGCTATTCACTGAGAGCAATGCATTTGCTCTTCAACAGTATCTCTATGCTAATGACCAATTTGTACATGATGCATTTCAAGCTAGATGAGCACTTTAAAATGCTGGAGAAATATCAGCAAAGTAATAAGTCATTACTGAGTATCTATTGCCTAAAGTATTTCTCACAAGCTCCATTCAGTAATCTTGCTCATGTGCAATGCCACAAATGCAAGGACTGCACAAGGTGGACATGTATTTATTCAAGTGGCCTACAGTAGCAACTTCTTCCTAGAGTACACTGGAAGCATTGGGAGTCATATGTTGGCATTGCAGAAATATTCATGCCATTCCTAAAATGCAGTAGAATCATGGGTTATTCTGCTATAACTGCTATTTTTAGTATATACAGTTGTAGGAACTGACACCCCCCAAAAGTCATAGAATGATTTTTGATCATGGAGCATGGATCTTACCATATCAATTTTTGCTCAGCTTGCACATTGTAACACTTGATCTTACTTTGGGTAATATGTCTCTATAGTTTCTTGCCTTATCCCATGAATTTTGCAGTTGTGGCTTAAGAGTTTGAGGTATTTTCTTCACCAATGTCCGAACATATTTTCTTAATTTTTTCACCAGTTTCTCTCTCTACCATTGCTATAAGCTCCTGGATCTAAGCAGGGCTTCTTCATTTCTCCCCAGGAAGTGGACCCATATTTATCTTGTATAAATGGCAATTAGAGTGATTAAATACTTCATCCTGCAAGGGATCATTTTTGCAAAGATCCACACAGTGCCAAGTGAATTAGATCTGATTTTTTTTGGTTTGATTAGCCCCAAGCTCTTGAGTGGTATATCTGGTCTGTTCCCCCTATATGCAGGCCTTGCAGTGATTTAAATTACCCGCAGAATCTATTGGCACTCTGGAAATTGGCTGATCTTGGATGATTTTACATGTATATTCTTATTTGATCTGCTCAAATCCCCATGCCAAAGCATTGGCATTCCATTGGTTAAGTTACTACAATTGGCTTCCAGATATGCCGGAATATAAGTAAACATGCTTAAACTCTGATCTCTGATACCCAAAACAATATGAGCATCATCTTGATTTGCCATCCCACATCCAGAATTATCAAAGCTGAAACTGAGTCCTTCTGCTGTGGCCCTGCAGAAAGATGGCAGGTTCTTCACTATTCTGGGTACATAGAGTACTTCTTTGAAGGTAAGTGTGTAGCTCCTTTGCTGCTTCTGAGGCTTGCTTGGAGAGTTCCCTCTCAATCTGCACCAAGTGTTGTAGTGTCACCTATGAAAACCTTTGTAATTAAATTCCTTGATAACAGGATATTATGATCTGCCGCTTGAATGTTTAAGTTAGATCAGTTTTAGTCAAATCAATTAGTATATGTTTAGGTTATCAGTATATCAGTATTATCTATGAAATCAGTAGCATTAGTCAGCAAATGAATCAGCAGATCCTTATCAGACAGAAATAGATATATTAAGTAGGATCTTATTGGGTGATGATGATGCAGTCAAATGAGTCATCAGCCACAACCTACATTAGGAAATACAATTAGTCAGCAATTGATCTGGCAAAATGTATATAAGGAGCTGCTGGAACCTCAATAAAAATCAGTTCAAGTTTTAGTGAATACAATACTAGCTAAACTCCCTATTCCTCTACAACTCTTATACAAAGACTTGTAACATTGGTAGCAGCAAATACCGGAAACCTCCCTCCTGAAGAAAGAAGAAACCACCCTCAAGATGTTGGACAATCAAGAATGGAAGATTGCCATGCAGCAAATCCTGGCCCAACAGCAACATTTACTCCAGATCCTCAGCCAACAGCAACAAGGAATGACTACCATGGCTCAGAGCCAGCAAAGCCCTGTCAAGAGCAACTTTAGTGTGAAGGTCAACTGGTACCATGGCAGAGTCAATGAAAACCTGGGGACTTGGCTCTTTCAGATTGAAGAAGCTTTCAAAGCTAAAGGAATTGCTCCAGAAAGCAAGTTGCATTATGCAGCTTCTTACCTGGCAGATGCAGCTTTACAGTGGTACCACAACAAGATCAGGTCAGCCACTATGATGGGATGCTCTACTATCTCTACCTGGGATGAGTTTGTGTTGGAAATTCAGGATGCTTTTGAACCTCCACACCAGCAGACACTACTAAGAAGGAAGTTAAAGACACTCAGACAGAAAGGAATGATTCAAGAATACATCTATGAGTACAGATGTCTACTTGGACAAATTGAAAGAATGGACCCCCTGGATCAAGTTGAATACTTTATTGATAGGTTAAAAGAAAGAACTTGCAAGGAAGTGAATTATTGAAGACCTCAGACTATTGAAGAAGCCATCAAGATTGCCATTGACTATGACTCAGCTATGTTTGGAGTTGGGAAGCCTACAGTGACTAATCAGAAAGGTTACAATCATTATGAAAGAAGACAGTCAGAAGCAGTACCAATGGAAATAGATGCTATGCAGAAGAATCCTGCCTTGGAAGAATGTAAGAAGAAAGGACTTTGCTTCAATTGCTACCAGCAAGGACATATTGCAAAGTACTGCCCTCAGAGAAGAAATGGACACCAGCCATCAAGAACCTTTAACCGTATTGAGGCCATGGAGCATAGTAACATGAAGGATGAGCTTGAAGAAGACTCAGAACTCACCTTCCATATGACAGAAGAATACCTATCCCACATGACCTCAAACTCAGGAAAGCTATTATACCTGAATGGAGTAATCAATGGAGTACCTGCCAAGATCATGATTGACTCAGGAGCATTGCATGAGTACATGTCAGAGCAATTTGCTCTGAAAGCTGGAATCAACTCAGAACCTACCAAATAAACTTCAGTCTCAACAACTGATGGCAACTCTCACATAATCAACCGTATTACTCAGCCAGTAAGAATGAAGATCAATGACTATGAAGAAGACCTACAGGCTTATATATTTGGGAACTGCAAGTTTGACCTTGTACTTGGAAAACCTGGCTATTTTGTTGTAATCCATCAATCAACTGGAGAACCCATGCTACTCAGCTCCAAAAGAACAACAAGACCTATGAGCTATTACCTGCCAGGCTGGATTTCAACTTGGTCAATTCCAGTATGTGTGAGACAAGTGAACTTAGCATGACCCAGTTCTGTAGAGCACTTAGAAAAGGTACTGAGATGTTCCTCATGGCGGTATTACAGGAGGATTCCTCTACCCCAGCACCCCAGCAGGTTCAGACTCTCTTGAAGAAATACTCAGATGTGTTTCCAGATGAGCTTGTAAGCCTACTACCAGTCAGAGATGTGGATCATGCCATTGACACTGGAGATAGCCCTCCAGTGAGCAAGACACCTTGCAGAATGAGCCCATTGGAATTGGAGGAAATGAAGAGACAAATTGATCAGCTATTGGAGCAAGGATACATCAGGCCCAGCAAGTCACCCTGGGGAGCACCAGTGCTTTTTGAGAAAAAGAAGGATGGAACACTTAGGATGTGCATTGATTACAGAGCCCTGAACTCAGTTACCGTCAAGAATAAGTACCCCATACCTTGGATTGATGAGCTTTTGGACCAACCTAATGGAGCCACTATTTTCAGCAAGATTGACCTCATGTCAGGATACAACCAGATTAGGGTGAAACCAGAAGATATCCCTAAGACAGCATTCAGGACCAGATATGGACATTACAAGTACTTGGTCATGAGTTTTGGCCTCACTAATGCCCCTGCAACATTCATGACGCTGATGCAGACCATCTTTCAGGAGTACTTAGACAAGCTTGTGATAATCTATCTGGATGACATATTGATATACAGCAAGACAGAAGAGGATCACATGGTGCACATTGAAAAGGTCTTGAAGAAACTAAGAGAGAACAAGCTATATGGCAAGCTAGCCAAGTGTAAATTCTTCAAGAAACACGTTGACTACCTGGGACACACAGTGACTAGCACCGGAGTGACCTTAGACCCTAAGACGGTTGAAGTTATCAAGAATTTGAAGCAGCCCCATAGCATATCAGAACTCAGATCATTCCTTGGAATGTTTTCCTATTATTGGAGATTTGTCAAGTCTTTTGCAAGTATTGCAGCCCCTTTAACTGATATCCTCAAGAAAGACAATACCTACAAGTGGGACATAGCTTGTGAGACTGCCTTCCAGACATTCAAGAATGAACTTGCTAAGCTGCCAAGCTTAGGAATACCAGACTTCAGAAAAGAGTTCACTCTCTACACAGATGCTTCAGATTATGCAATTGGTGGAGTGTTGAGCCAAGAACATGAGGGAAAGGACTACCCTGTTGCCTTTGAATCCAAGAAACTGAACTCAGCAGTACAAAACTATCCAGTCCATGAGAAGGAGATGCTTGCTATAGTACACTGTTTGAAGACATGAAGATGCTATATTGAAGGAGTCAAATGCACTGTGAAGACTGATCATGCCTCCCTCAAGTATATATTTACTCAGAAGGTACTCTCTAGAAGAATGACAAGATGGAGTGAATACATTCAGCAATTTGACCTGGAGATTGTCTACTGTCCTGGAAAAAACAACACGGTTGCTGATGCCTTATCAAGATTAGATCAAGTTGCACAACTCAACTTGGTGCATGAATCAGATTGGCCTAGCCTATTACCAAAGTATTGATATTTAGGAGTTATAAAGTTGAGGTGATAGATGTTTATCAATTGCCTCAGGTGTATGCATATGCAGAGGTTAGTAAGCAGGAGGCCACAGTACTTTTTGACTCAAAATATGAGTATGAAATATCTGTGGTAGTAGTGGGTAAGCAAATAAAGAGGCATGATTCTGCAGTAGAATCTATGAATGGCACAAGGGGAGGTAGAGAAGTGAAACACAATTTGGTACAGTGGTATGGTAGCATTGTACAGGACTGGCTGTAGGCCATTATACTGCCATGACAATGCCACAAGAGATCTGCACAAAGGTTGCCAAGTCACTGTTAAACCTTCTACTATATAAGGCAACCACATTCATTGGCCAGTTAGGTCAGCACAAATACATGCAGACCACATTAGGATCACTGTAATGGCATGCAAACCTTGCCAAAACACTGTCACATTTATCACAATATTTGGCAGTAAAAACAGCAAAATATTGTCTCAGTCAAACCATTGGATCACAAGAAGGGTCAAGAATATCAAGCTGCAGGCATTAGGGCAGCCTCATTGCAAAACCCTTGTGGTTGATGTGGAGTGGATCCACCTGTGGGAACAGATTCTTACTATAGGGAAAGCCACAGGGCTCCTGCCAAAGATATGCACAAAGAATGTCAAGGCTAAGACACATGGTGAGTGATGGGTCTTAGTAGAGTTACTTGTTAGGTATGTGGTATGGATCAATGTCAGCATTGTGTATGGGGACTTGTGTACATCCATCCAGTTTACAATCAAGTAACACCCAAAGATTCATCAGAAATTAACCAGTTTGAATGCATCAAAAGTAAGAGCATCAGTTGAGTCAATAAGTAAGAGGTGCAAAAAAAGGCAATGCCAATCAATGTACACACATTCAGAAGACAATTGAGTGTCTGGTATCAGAAAGTGAGAAAAATGGCAGGGAACCAATCAGAAGCAACTTGAGGACTGTTGTGATGAAACATTGTGACCAAGTTTTCTGCAAAATCTGAGGTGCAATTTTTCCCAACAGTTTTTGCATGGTGTCCTAATGGTGTCATTAACTATTGGTCATGGGATTTGAACTTTGTGATGGTCTTTTGACAAGGTCATCAGACTGATTTTTCATAGGGTGCATCAGCAAGCATCTCCTGGTTGCAGTATTACCAAGTAGTCCATGCAGTCCCATCCCCCTCAGGTACCTGTTAATCTGATAAGCCTAGGCTTGAACAAGAAGTTTACCTTGTACCCTGGCTTGCCTTGTTAGACCAGACTTTGCTCCTTTCCTGATGAGCCCTTGCCTTACCCCCTGCCCTGTGACTATTCACCACACCTTTCATATAGGTGACTTAACACAAGGTCTGTTGTGCTGGGCTTTAGAGGTGATACATAGCCCTGTAACTCATCTGCCAGACTATTTATGAGAATAACCATCAGAACTTTCTCAGCAGTTTGCACTCCAGTTGATTTCATCTCATCAACCAACAGGATCATTCAGTTGATTGGGCTTCTCATTTTGTCTCCTTGCAGCATTGTTGTGGCCCAGAGTTTTTGTCAGGGTTGGGATTGTTTGGTGGCTGAACATGACTGCTAGATGTCTTTCAGCACCTTTTAGGAGGTCTTTGCCATCCCTGCTCTTAAGCCATGGTAAACAGTTTGTGTCTGATGTCAAGGCTAAGGCAGTTGAAGACATTAGGCTCTTTATTCTGGTGTTTTAAAGCTGCTTTGCCTACATCTTCAGAAGGACATTCCCCCCCCCCTACAACAACATATCAAGGGCCTCTTCATTCTAGCATTTGAGACTTGGTAGGTCAACCAATCAACTTTTCAGACAAAGGAGAAATTCCAGCAGGTAGCAGTGGTAGGTATGCTGGAGAGCAGTGGCCTAGACCCATAGACTGTTGGGAGAGTGTTGGAGAAACTGGTAGTGATTGGAAGCACAAGTAGATTCCCTGAATTTCACTTGAGAACTGGCTAGATGGAAAAGTGGGATTCACACTTTTTGATGGTCTTGGAAGCATGTCATAGACATGGTTTCTCTGGAGCTGGAAATGGCAGGTTGGTATCTTCAGGTGCCACCCAAACTCTTGAGCATTGGATCCACCAATGTGTTTGATTTGCAGGCAGATGGGGCCAAAAGGCCATCGTTCCTTCTGCAGGTCCGCCCAGCCTGCGGGAGAGCACGGTTGGGGGACCAGTGATTCTGGTGGTTGCTCTCCTCAGGGAGATTTTGGGATCCGCTCATGGTAGACATCCGGAGTGAGTTCCAACCATGGTGTGATGTGTTCGATGGCCTCCAAAGCGTGACCTTCGCACTTCCAGAATCGACAGATCAGCGTGTGCTTGACTTGGAAGCAAGCCGTGGAGCCAACTCGACTTCCACATGCGTCGTGACTTGGTGCGGGGCCCGATCGGTGGCATCCCTAACATCGACCATGGTGGGGATCGAGGGGATTCGGTAGGTCCTGGAATGGAAGCGACCCAAATCTTCGGTGGTGTCCGAGTGGTCCCGGATTCCCCTCCCCCACCCCTATGTTCCACCGGATCTGCCGACTGAATCTTCCAGAATGTTTCCAACAGGGCTCCCGTTTGAGAGCGGGAGGGGACAAGCCAATCTGGTGTAAAGGGTGATACAAGCCAGGCTTGGGAAGGGGCGGATGGGGGAGGGGGATGGTTTCAGGGAAAGCTTTGGCTCTGTCGCATGCAACTCCCTCCTGGCCACTTGTATGGGTGATGCTTGGGCCGTGGTTCGTTGCGCAAACGACCACCGGCGCTCGTGCATGTGGCCACTGCGGAACCTTCTGGTGGTGACGCAGGAGCCACGGTGCATTCTGCCAAGCATTGCGACTGGAGGGGGGATCACCCAGCGGCAGCCTGTGGACCCCGTTCCCACCAAGTGTTAGGGGTCAGCTTAGCTTGCACTCCTCGCCTCGTAGTTGGTGGCTAATGGCTGAGGAGGCATTACAAACTTACACGGTGTTACCAGCAACCGAATGATGGCTGTATGGGGCTCGGATCCCGGGCGTTGATGCTCGATTGACATGAGTGGTCACGGCCAAATCCACCCAGATGGCCGAGGTCCCAGGTTGGCCCCCGGCGGATTTTCTGCTCCGATTTCCAGCACGCCCGATGACGCAGGTGGTCTGGATGCACCTCACCCAGCCCCCCCCCCTGCCGTCCCTTAAGATGGTCAATGGAGGATCGGTGGGAACCTACCCAACAGTGGTTCCAGTCGGGGAAAC
This sequence comes from Basidiobolus meristosporus CBS 931.73, assembly GCA_002104905.1. Lineage (NCBI taxonomy): Eukaryota > Fungi > Basidiobolomycota > Basidiobolomycetes > Basidiobolales > Basidiobolaceae > Basidiobolus > Basidiobolus meristosporus. Next base: position 9,891 of record MCFE01000444.1, on the reverse strand, counting down.
TTGACCGTGACCACTCCCCTTGCTTATTACCAACGGGCACTGACCGGCGGAGATTGGCTGGTCGTGAGTTCCATGCACATCCAGTGATATGTAGGCGGGATGCAGGGGGGAGGTGCATGCATGAAACGCGCGGTCACAACAAACCATGGACCCGGATCCAGCCTAGGTGTGGCGAAGGTTCCAGAGAGAAGCGAGGTTTATTGAACGCGATGCATGTGCAGTGCTTAAGAATAGTGGGTCTCTACTAAGGAAAAGGAAAGCGACCTGGGCCGGGGCACTGAAAGAGAAGGGAACGGAAGGGAAGAGGGGGGCGGAGGTGAAGGTGAAGGTGAAGATGGGATGATGATAGGAGAGGGGGATGCGGCACTGGGTGGTTAGGAATCATTGGAAGAAGTTTCACGAAAGAATTGACTGCTGACTGATTTTGGCCCACATAGTCACGGAGTATATCTACAATTTACGAGTACACACCACCCGGGAGGGGGGGTTAATATGCTGGGTTCTATGCAACCTACTGAAGCCATGGGGAGGGGGGGACAGGGAAATCCAGGTTGGAAGTATTCAGGGTGCGGATTGCGTACGGGGCCTACACATCCCCATTTGCCGGTCACGTTGGGAATTGGTGGGCTCAAGCGACTAGGTGGGATTCGTAACGAAACTTCCCTAGCTCCTGCTCAGTGGGTGTTACCGGAGGGGTGTCGAGGGCTTCCAGGATTTGCTGGGCGATGGGCAGGTGGTCCTCCTCAACCTAAAGCGATTGTTACTAGGGGACATTGGGAGAGCTGACTCGAGGCCGTCCACTTACCAGCACATTGGCGCATTGGGTGGTACTTAGGTAGATGAGATTGATACCAGCATCGCTGAGGGGGTTGGACATGGAGTGGACGATTCCGTACCGGTCGCATACTAAAACATTCGTTAGTACCGGATGCACTTGGCAAGGCCGAGAGCCGAGTAAACCAACCCTCACCGAAAATTGAAAGGTCGATCTGAATCAACCTCATGGGCAGTCTGGTCAGGCTCATGTTGATCATGTAATGTTCGAACTGGGCCAAAACGCTTTCCTCGACGATCAGGGAGATCCCATCCTCGGTAGCAGTGAAGGACACGAATCGAGACTTGGTGCTTCTGTGGAGCAGGGTGGCGGTTAGTATCGGAAATGCGGTGGTGGGAACCGTCGGGATTACCTGAAGTCCTCCTCAAGCTCGGGGTAGAGTAGAATGCGGATCAACGTCATGGCCCAATTATCTCGGTACTCCTTGTCCAATCCGACCAGTCGAAGCTTGTGCTTCGTGACGATCTTGGTACATTGTCGACGAACCTGGACGATGATATCTTGCTCAAGCAAGTTGCCGTTGCCAAGATTTTCCATCGACTCCAGGCTGGTGGGCGGTTGCTCCAAATTGAAGCTCCCCGCGGGGATCTCCATAGGGAATGGGGACTCGGGAGGGGTGGCTAGCTCCACCGTGTCAAGATCGATGAAGTCGAACCCGCAGGCTTGCAAAGTCTCTACGGCGAACGGGATCCGTTTTTCCTTGATCTGCGAAATGAAAAGTTCCGTGAGTACTCTACCCCCACCGAGACCAACCGGTTCCTAGCCCACTTACAAGGAAATAATCGGTTTGATAGGTCGACAAATAGAATATACTGATTCCAGCTCTAGCGAGGGGGCCTGTGAGTTCGTTGATTCGTCGCGAATTGAGCTCTAGAAATACGGTCAGCGAAAGGGTTGATGGGGTTCGGGAAAACAAGCGCATACCCATTCCGTAAGCGTTATCAATCTCTAGTACCCGAAATATGTCTTCGCAGATCTTTATCCCGGGAGTGGACTTCAACGCCGGGGATTGCAAGAAGTCCTTCTCCACGGAAACGACGTCGGCGATGATGGAGATCTCGGAGACATTCTCGGTGTAACTGAAAAAGCTGTCCCGTCTACGGTGGGAACAGGTCGGTCGAGAGAAAAGTGGCGAGGCGAGAGGCAACGAAGAGGTGAAAGGTGAGTCGGAGGAGCAGTAAGCACAGGTTTCAACGAGCGGGTGGTGTAGATAAAAAAAGAAAAATGGTTAACAATTGGCCCGCAAATAGTACGTTCACTGATAAACCGAGTTCCAAAACAAGCACTGATCAAACAACCCCGTGGTCAGGAAAGGTTAACTCCACTGAACCCACCAAAACTACGAAAACAAAACGGGGGAAATAGTCGAAGCTGAATGGTGTATTAACCTTGAGGGGAAGAAGGTGTTTTTCACGATGGCGTGTGTCCACAGTGGCCGGGAACTGATAGGGAAGCTGAGAATGCGCACACGCGCGGGAAGAATGGAAATGTTCATGGGCTCAACGATAGTATATTTAAAGCACTCTGCTAGCACGCAATCGAAGGGAGGTGGGCAGGGGGAAGGTCGAGGTGTGTATAGGAATATTCACAAGTGGCACGTACGAACGCCACAGAGAAAAATAGAGAAATCCAGGTTGCGACACTTGGGAGGAGCTGGGTAAAATTTATAAAATCGGAAAAAGGAGAATCAGAAACATGCCTCATCGAAGGGGGTTGATTGAATCCCATACATCATCCACTGAGCATTCACACATCCTTATTTACTTCAATTCCACAAATACCCCATTCGCACTCGCTCTTGCACTTAAGCTTCTGTCATTAGCTATCTTTGTGCTGCCATCGGTGCAATAGCGTATCGGAGTTTGGACTGGGTTTGGGTGAAACAACATTCATTGAAACATTCACGTAGATCAGTCATCATGACCCATTGTTAGTAATCCGATTCAGGAATTGGTTATCTCCGAAGTCTTCCGCAAGATATGTGACTGCAGCCATACTTCGTATCTGTCGCTTCAGACATATTCTAGAATGAGGGGCTCACCATTCCTGGCCATCTATTCTGGAATACATCAACAGCGTATCACATCCAACCCGAACATATCAATTGCAACATGCAAATAGCTTCGTTGAGTGGATTTCATGGCGACCAATTCAAAGACCAAACTTTATGTCAAAGGGAACGACGAGGAAGACTGGAATCACCGATCAGCCTTACCAGTAGCTACGGCAGACGTGGATCTTGATGGGCCGCCCACAACTGGTGAAGAGTACCTGAGGATGGTTCGGTAGGTCGCCTAGAACAACCTCCCCATCCCCACCCATTAAGCTTTTTTCTCTGTTTGAAGCATGGAAGCCAATAATCGACCAAGTGTATTCATCGCCAAAAACAAGCCGTCTACTTCCATTCCAACCTCCATACCAAAAACCCCTAGAGAAGCGGAAAAGGTCAAAGGACAACCGGTTAGCCGAGTACCGTCACCAGAATGGCGAGAGGCGTTCAAGCTACGATTTAGTCGGCTGCGTAAAGTAACGGAACTTTTTGGGTATGCGCCATGTAGACAATGGATGTTGATGTTGCTTTAAACTTTAGACTGTCGAGGAGAGAAGGAAAACCATAAAGTCGTCAAGCCGCATTGAGGGCTTGCCAGGCATAAAAGATGAAACAGCGTGGCTTGGTCTTCTCTACGGGGATTCCTCAAAGGCTGAGACTCCCGCAGAAGCTCAACCATTGCTGCCATACGCATCCGTTGTGCTAAAAATGGACCAGGTACTAGGTTGAATACGGAGTAACTTTTCCCAGCGAAACGCTAATCGATTTCCAACAAGAAAACAACGCTGGCCCTGCTGGAGTACCACATCGACTGGCTAGATGAGGACTCGCTCACCAAAAATCAAGTAAGCATTGCTTCGAAATCCGCCAAAGAATGGATCAAGGCTAACATTCATGCCAAGGCGCAATGGCTATTTGCCCTGCTTCTTCGTGTCGACAAATTGCTCACCTCCGACAGTATATCAACTCTTCGAGAGCTATGCCGCCAGTGGGGCGCCATACGCACAAACCTGGTAAGTGGTTTCCGTGGCGTTGTAGGCGCGGCCTCTGGCTAAAACCATTCCATCTCAGACAAACGGCACTGGTGAGCAAATAGCATCGTTGAACATGCTCATTAGCATTGTGATAGATTATTTCGGACAACTTGATCTGTGGGAGGAGATTAACTCTGACGGATAATGTAAAATTAATGCCACCTCGGAGGATGAATCTTGAATAAATCGAATCAGAAACATAGCCAAGTTGGCGGAAATTCGGATTGTTTTTGTTATGAGTGTTGTCCACCAGAGAGGGTTAGATGGCTGATTGGCTCGGCGTGGAAAAACAAGGGACAAAACCCAATGACAACATGGCTGATTTGTTTACGCTCGATAGGATGTTTACACTTGAGTGATGGCTAATAAATAGTTTGTGCGGAGGATACCGGCCACACTTTACATCTCCCACTGCTAGTTTACGAACATTAAGGAATAGCCACTGAAGAGCAAATAGAGGGTGGACTCATTCAACACATTCTACTAACCTTTCCTTTCATAGCACCGCACGTTTTCAGGTAGGCTAGCCACAACCCCACCAAACATATATATATTCGGCCCGCCTAACCGATCCTGCTCTAGTTGTCCCTTCGACTTGCACAAACTCGAACCATGGGATATTATGGAAGCTTTATAGTCACCCGTAGAGTTGGCGGGGACTTCAAGACTTTTCCGATCAACAAAAAGGAGTTTCTTATCGGAAAGTAAATATGGTTTGAAGTTTCTCATGGCTGATAACGGGCATAGCAGTTGACCATTCACCTCTAGGCAACTCACCTGCGATGTTCGTATATACTTACCTCAGATCGCCGACAACCACTGTAAAATTTCCTTCGAAAAAGAGGGTCAGGTAAGCGGCGAGTTGGACGACAACATGAGGCTGATGATGCTAATCGTCCCCACCGTTGCAGGCTACCCTTATCAATTTCAGCAAAAACGGGACCATGGTCAATGGAGAGAAGCTCGGCGAGCAGGACCGAAGAGCGCTGAATGACAAAGATATCATCACCATCCACGACCGAACCTTCCGTTTCGAGTATTCCTCTCCGAACGCGGCCAAGCCACAGCCAACCGTACATGTTTCAAAACCACTTCGCCCCATCAGCAGAACGAATGCCTCCGCCACTCCACTTAAATCATCCACACGACCATTCAATCGCACCACCACGCCCCTCACAAATCAAGTCAAGGGACACACCAGGGCCCCTTTCACCGAGCCATCCAAAAAAAGCGTGAGGCCTATCCTGGGTACGGCCCAGAGTTACAGAGAGAGTCAAATCAAGCAAGAAGACCAGACGCAATACTCTGCGTTCTCCATGCTTAAGACTGAGGAGCCAGACATGGATGACCTGCATATCAAAGCCGAGGATGCAATCGCCAAATGCGAAAGTCAGCTGAATACAATCAGTGACAAGTTGAACCAGTCAAGCCAGATCCTCGCCAATGCTCACGCGGCCAGTGATCACAAGAACGTGGAGATAATCCCGTCAGTAATCAACAACATGGAAGCATGTGATGTGAAGGTAAAGACTGAGGATTCAACGGAGAAAGTCCAGGAGCCTAAGCAAGACCATATTGCTGATGCTAACGAGGCATCTCCGAAGCTTCCCAAGGCGCTGCTCCTATTGAGCAGTGCGAGTTCTAAGAAGAGAAAGTCATTGGATACAACGTCGCTCATGCAACCTCGTTCACCTGGTCGCCGTTCCTCAAGACGGAGATCCTCACTGCTGGACCACACCAGCTTGCTAGCAATCAAGCCTGAGCAGGATCATTCCGAGCCATCGGTCACCACCACCAATGATGCCACGGAAGAGAATCCGCGTCGCAAAGTCACTTTCGGGCCCGACTTGAGCCCGGAGATTTACGACCGCACTCTGCCTCCAAATTCTCCACTCAAGCGAGGAAAGAAGACTCCCAGCGGGACCCCAGCATTATCACACAGTAAATTAAGAGACGTGATCTCCGATGCCTCGGAGCCTTTATCTGTACGTCGAGTCACATTCGGGCCAGATCTTAGTCCGGAGATATTCGACAAGGCGCTTCCACCCAATTCTCCACTGAAGAAGGGTAGAATCACCCCTTCCATCAAGCAGACCCCTCTGAGAGACTCCGTCTGCGCCAAACCCACCACGCCATCCTCCTCATTGCTAAAGAACGTCCTGAAGCAATTCCGTGCGAAAGAAAGCAGCCCAATCACATTGGATTCCAACGACGATTTTGCTGAGGGTGTTGATTTGGCCGAAGAGGCCAAGGAGTTCTTGCACAGCATAGATCCATCGCAAGACAATCACGAGTCAGAGACGATAGAATCCAATACGGATGGCGATGAAAAACCGGTCGAGGATAGCATTCTAACCGGTAATAATGGGTCCGAGCAATTGTCATCCGCTGAGCCTGGCAACGTAATCACCTCATCCGAGAGCCTTATCACCGTGAGTATCGAAGCGTCAGAGGATTTCGTCGAAGAAGCTGCAGATGGATTGTCCACACCAGAGAAACGAGCACCAGCGTTCTCGGCGACATTCACCTCGGACAGCATTTCTGAAGGGATTGCTATTGCGGAGCTTTTCGACACCTCAATGGTTTCGCCCGTTCACTCTTCTGACACCTCAGGCGACAGAATGGAAGTCACGGCTAGCCATGGCGACGCCGATGCTGCCAATCTGCAGCCCGAAGAAAGCCCATCCTCGCCAGCTGGTGATCTTTCCGACTCTGAAGTCACTACATTTCCTAATGTTGAGAAGGATGAATCTGATTCGCATACAGATGACGACAGAGATGGTGATGATGCAAGCGGTGATCAAACGCCGAATACATCTATATCAGTAGAGCAGGATAGCGCACCCACCACTCCTCAAACCATGCCTACTTCCGGAAGCCTATCGGAAAGTGTCAGACAAGGCCAGGAAATAGCCGAGCTTTTCGCCACCCCTCCAAGCAGGAACCTTGAAAGCCCACACTCCCCCATGTCCGTCGATTCGCCTTCGTCGACTCTTCAACTCCCCGATGTGGTCACTCCAACTCGCAAGCCGCTTACCACCACTGTGGACACTTGTGAGAGTCTCCGGGAAGGCGAGGCCATAGCCAATCTTTTCGCTACCCCGTCACCTAAAGCGTCCGAGGAGAAATTCTTCACCCCAGATTCCATCAACGCATTGACCGTAGACGCGGAATCCGTTGTTAGCCAAAGAGCGGTGGACCTTGGCCAGTCCGGCAAAACCCCATCCATGCATATGGATATGGATACTGAAAGTTTCATTGAAGGCGAAACGATCGCTAACCTACTATCTACTCCGACCCCCGGCAGTGATGCCCACCTACCAGAATCCCCTCTGGCGGCGAAGTCGACTTGTACACCTAGCTCCAACGTAACTCCTACAAGTAGCGTAGCAGACTCTCCTCTCGCACCCTCCCCCCAAGCCTCGCTAGCCACCGAGGCTAATATAGAAGATGCTAATTTCTCCGACTTCATTGCAGGCCTGGAGGGGCTTGGCACCATTTCCGAATCGAATCAAGAAGTGGTGACCGTCAGCAAAGAGGATTCCGAGCTCGATGAGACTATGATGGATATCGATTCCGAGGTGGAGAATACTAACGAGGAAGCTGAACAAAAGCCACTGGCCGTAGAGGAGTCCGGGGAAACTGCTGCCGAACTGAACGAGGAGGAAACTCCAGATGTGAGCTATGAAGCAATGGTGGAAGCAGAGGTAGAGCATATTGCAGGTCCCCTCGATCCCGAGAACGACCCTTCGGGCTCAGTCGAAGCCGGCAAACCACTTGAGGAGGGTGTTCTTCTTGATGATCCTATCAAGGACCCAACCGAAATCGTTGAACATGTCAAGGCAGTCGAGGAAAAAGATCAAGATGAAGATATGGAAGATCAGGAGGAAGTCATCAATGATTCGGAGAATGCCGATCTTAATCAAGCAAACGATGATGATGATGAGGAGGAGGAGGAGGAGGAGGAGGAGGAGGATGTTAGCACGTTGGTATTTGAGCAAGAAGCGACTGAAGAGACTCTTCAGAATGAAGTTGCTGTCGATGTGAGCGAGAAAGAGATAGGAACAGCACCCAACAACGAAAGTGGCGAAGAGACGGACGATAATAAGCAAATCGATGAAAATGGCGAGGAACACGGCACTGTTAACGTGCACCAAGATGAACTCGACGAAGCAGATGATGCTTTACCCGAAGAGAATTTGAGTGGTGAAGCCGATGTCGAGGCACATGACACTCTAGAGGTTGATGCTAAGGACGACGAGGCCCAGTCAGAGGCCGAACTGGATGCATATACCAACACTGACGATGCCAAGTCAGAGGACGGAAATGTCGAATCTGAAGATAAGCCAGATGAAGATCCCGACGTTGCACAGCTTGAGGTTAGCGATCATGAAGATTTTGCTTTGGACAATGCGGAGGTTGATGCCAAGGATGATGAGGCTCAATCAGAGGACGGCCTGGACGTGGATGCCAAGGTTGTTGACGCTGAGTCAGAAGACCTAAATGTCGAATCTGAAGACAAGCTAGATGAAGGCCTCAACGTCGCACAGCTTGAGGAACCTGAGGTTAGCGATCATGAAGATATGGCTACAGATAATGCAGGTGCCGAGAAACCCAGTGATGACGAAGAGATGGAGTCGGATGAAGCGAAGAGTGATGAAGCTCAGCCAGAAGTTGATATCACGGATGACCATGTTAAACCAGAAGTTGAATCGGATGTAGAAGCAACCAACGAAAATGTTGAGCCAGAAGACCAACTGCCTGAAGACTCCCACCTCAAACAGCCAGAGGAAACCGTGGTTAGCGAGCATGATGATATGGGATTGGACAATGTGGGTGAAAAGCAACCTAGTGACAATGAAGCAGATTCCGAGGTGGATGTCGAGCCACAAGACAAATCGGAAGAAGTCTCCGAAGTTGCACTGCCAGAGGAAGCAGAAGCTAGTGACCATGAGGGCACAGAGATCGCTGAAGCTGACGATCAACCGAACGTGAATGATGCCGAGGTTGCAACCACCCCTAAGCGCAAGGAACCCGAACAAGAAGTTTCTAGCGAAACCGAGGAGCATAGTGAGCATGATACCCCAATGAAATCCTCGCCCACCTCCAATGTGACCCTTGCCAGATCCACTAGATCCCGCCGAAGGGGTGACAGAGTTATTCAGTATCCAGAATCCAATTCGGATGGCGCTAACCAGACTCGCCCCGTAAGAGCTAGCAAACGAGTCGCTCAATCCGAGAATCAGGAGACATCCAAGCCTGCTCGCACTCGCTCAACCAGGGCAACCAGAACTAATACCGTTCCTGATGAAGATACCCAACATGAGGAAGTCGACTCCCCCATCCGTCCTCGTTCTACCCGTCAGAAATCAAAACCGCAACACGAAGTTGAGGCACCCCAACCCGAGGCTGCCATCGAGGAATCCGATCCCATAGAAGAGAAGGAGGAGCAAGAAGAGGAGGCGCCTCTCCCCAAACCACGGAAGACCACACGCAGGACCAAGAAAAGTAAGCCCGAGGAACCTAGCCACGTCGAGGCCAATGTCAGTGAAGAGCCCAGATCAAGACTCGCGGTAAACGTACTCTCGAGGAGTCCAACGAAGAGGAACCTTCGTCGAGATCGACCAAAACCCGCTCAAAGAGATCCAGGAAGGTCGCTCAAGAAGACGAGGAGCAACCCGAGGCAGAGATTGTTCCGGAACCCCTGCCGATCACTCGCGCTTCAAAAAGAAGCAAGAGAACGGTGGAGAAAGTCGAGGCCAGCGTGAAACCTCCGATCACGATGTCACTGATGAGGAAAAGGTCGAACCCACTGAGGGTAAGGTTGCCGATGAATCCCCAAAGGTCAAATCCGGACGTCGCAAGCGCACTCGTAAGAACGACCCTGAGCCGATGGCTTCGGATGATGAGCTTGAGTTGGAGATGAAGCACGTGACACGACGAGGAAAGCGCGCCACAGCCTCCCAAAAAGC